>JAVSCE010009352.1:0-93938 GCA_032199065.1 Smutsia gigantea | reverse complement strand
TGGATTCTTTAGGGTTTTTTTATGTACAATACCATGTCATCTGCAAACAGGGACAGTTTGACTTCTTCCTTGCTAATCTAGATGCCTTGTATTTCTTTGTGTTGTCTGATTGCCATGCCTAGCACCTCCAGAACTATGTTGAATAAAAGTGGGGAGAGTGGGCATCCTTATCTTGTTCCCAATCTTAAAGGAAAAGCTTTCAGCTTCTTGCTGTTAAGTATAATGTTGGCTGTGGGTTTGTCATATATGGCCTTTATTATGTTGAGGTACTTGCCCTCTATACCCATTTTGTTGTGAGTTTTTGTCGTGAATGGATGTTGAATTTTGTCGAATGCTTTTTCAGCATCTATAGAGATGATCATGTGGTTTTTGTCCTTCTTTTTGTTGTGGTGGATGATGTTGATGGATTTTCGAATGTTGTACCATCCTTGCATCCCTGAGATGAATCCCACTTGATCATGATGGATGATCTTTTTGATGTATTTTTGAATTCGGTTTGCTAATATTTTGTTGAGTATTTTTGCATCTATGTTCATGGAGGATATTGATCTGTAATTTTCTCTTTTTGTGGTGTCTTTGCCTGGTTTTGGTATTAGAGTGATGTTGGTCTCGTAGAGTGAGTTTGGGAGTATTCCCTCCTCCTCTACTTTTTGGAAAACTTTTAGGAAGATGGGTATTATGTCTTCACTGAATTTTTGATGAAATTCAGCAGTGAAACCATCTGGTCCAGAGGTTTGTTCTTAGGTAGTTTTTTTGATTACCAATTCAATTTCTTTGCTGGTAATTGGTCTATTCATATTTTCTGTTTCTTCCTGGGTCAGCCTTGGAAGGTTGTATTTTTCTAGAAAGTTGTCCATTTCTTCTAGGTTATCCAGTTTGTTAGCATATAATTTTTCATAGTATTCTCTCATAATTCTTTGTATTTCTGTGGTGTCCATAGTGATTTTTCCTTTCTCATTTCTGATTCTGTTTATGTGTGTAGACTCTCTTTTTTCTTGATAAGTCTGGCTAGGGGTTTATCTATTTTGTTTATTTTCTCAAAGAACCAGCTCCTGCTTTCATTGATTCTTTCTATTGTTTTATTCTTCTCGATTTTATTTATTTCTGCTTTAATCTTTATTATGTCCCTCCTTCTACTGACTTTGGGCCTTATTTGTTCTTCCTTTTCTAGTTTCATTAATTGTGAATTTAGACTGTTCATTTGGGATTTTTCTTCTTTCCTGAGGTAGGCCTGTATTGCAATATATTTCCCTCTTAGCACATCCCACAGATTTTGTGGTGTTGAATTATTGTTGTCATTTGTCTCCATATATTGCTTGATCTCTGTTTTTATTTGGTCATTGATCCATTGATTATTTAGGAGCATGTTATTAAGCATCCATGTGTTTGTGGGCTTTTTCATTTTCTTTGTGTAATTTATTTCTAGTTTCATACCTTTTTGATCTGAGAAGCTGGTTGGTACAATTTCAATCTTTTTGAATTTACTGAGGTTCTTTTTGTGGCCTAGTATATGATCTATTCTTGATAATGTTCCATGTGCACTTGAGAAGAATGGTATCCTGTTGCTTTTGGATGGAGTGTTCTGTAGATGTCCGTTAGGTCCATCTGTTCTAATATGTTGTTCTGTGCTTCTGTCTGTTTATTTATTTTCTGTCAGGTTGATCTGTCCTTTGGAGTGAGTGGTGTGTTGAAGTCTCCTAAAATGAATGCATTGCATTCTATTTCCCCCTTTAATTCTGTTAGTATTTGTTTCACATATGTAGATGATCCTGTGTTGGGTGCATAGATATTTATAATAGTTATATCCTCTTGTTGGACTGACCCGTTTATCATTATGTAATGTCCATCTTTGTCTCATTACTTTGTTTTGAAGTCTATTTTGTCTGATACAAGTACTGCAACTCCTGCTTTTTTCTCCCTATTATTTGCATGAAATATCTTTTCCCATCCCTTTACTTTCATTATGTGTATGTGTTTGGGTTTGAAGTGAGTCTCTTGTAGGCAGCATATAGATGGGTGTTTTTTTTTATGCATTCAGTGACTCTATGTCTTTTGATTGGTGCATTCAGGCCATTTACATTTAGGGTAATTATTGATAGGTATGTACTTATTGCCCTTGCAGGCTTTAGATTCATGGTTACCAAAGGTTCAAGCGTAATTCCCTTATTATCTAACAGTCTAACTTAACTCACTTTGTATGCTATTAAAAACACAACCTAAAGGTTCTTTTTTTTTCCTCCTTTTTCTTCCTCCTCCATTCTTTGTATGTTATGAATCATATTCTGTACTCTTTGTCTATCCCTTGTGTGACATCTGTTTAGCCTTAGGAGTACGTCCATCTATAGGAGTCCCTCCAAAATGCACTGTAGAGGTGGTTTGTGGGAGGCAAATTCTCTCAGCTTTTGCTTATCTTAAAATTGTTTAATCCCTCCTTCAAATTTAAATGATAACTTTTCTGGTTAGAGCATTCTTGGTTCAAGGGCCTTCTGCTTCATTGCATTAAATATATCGTGCCAATCCCTTCTGGCCTGTAAGGTTTCTGTTGAGAAATCTGATGATAGCCTGATGGGTTTTCCTTTGTGTGTGATCTCTTTTCTCTCTCTAGCTGCTTTTAAAAGTCTGTCTTTATCCTTGATCTTTGCCATTTTAATTATTATATGTCTTGATGTTGGCTTCCTTGAGTCTCTTGTTTTGGGAGATCTGTGCACCTCCATGGCCTGAGAAACTATCTCCTTCCCCAGTTTGGGGAAGTTTTCAGCAATTACCTCCTCAATGACACTTTCTATCTGTTTTTCTCTCTTCTTCTTCTGGTACCCCTATAATGTGAATGTTGTTCCGTTTGGATTGGTCACACAGTTCTCTCAATATTCTTTCATTCTTAGGGATTGTTTTTTCTCTGTGTGCCTCAGCTTCTTTGTATTCCTCTTCTCTAATTTCTATTCCATTTACTGTCTCTTCTTCTCCATCTAATCTGCTTTTAAATCCCTCCATTGTATGTTTCATTTCAGGTATGGAATTTCTTAATGATTGAATCTCTTGACTTAAATTAATTCCTGAGTTCTCGAATATTTTTCTGTACCTCCATAAACATGTTTATAGTTTTTATTTTGAACTCTCTTTCAGGAAGATTGGTGAGTTCTGTTTCATTTGGCCCTTTTTCTGGGGTTTGTGAGATTTTGGTCTGAACCAGGTTCTTTTGACATTTCCTATTTCTGTGTGGTGCCCACTAGTGCACAGAAATTCCAGTCTCTGGAGCTGCTCAGCCCCTAGAGTGACTTTGGGGGTCATAGGGGAGTGGAGCTGGTGCCTGAGGGGAGGAAAGATCTGTTTCCTGATTCCCGTCTGCAGTGCCTGTCTCCAGTGTCAGAGCCAGTGGGCCGAGCACACAGGTCTAAGCCTCTTTCCTTGGTATCTCTAGCTGTTGTAGGTGAGGCCTCCCTCTGGCTGGCCTGACGCCAGCACAGTGACTGTAGGTTTGCGAGCTGGTGCTGTCAGGCCAGGAGGAAGGCTCCGCAGGCTGCGTATCACAGTGGGGACCCTAGGAGCTGTGTAGCCAGCCAGGGGGTTGGAGCGCCTGAAGCCCCCCAAAGTTCCCAATCTGCTGGGTAGAGCGCAGCCAGACATCCTTGTCCAGCTCTCCCTTCTCCCGTGCAGCAAGCTCTGTGCAAACCCTGCCCCTTCAGCAGCCCTCTCACTGCTAGGAAGCCTCACAGAGCAGCCGGCTGTGGATCCCCCCCTCCACAAATGGCCGGAATGTCAGGCTCTCAAGCACTTTGCCTGTCCAAGCTCCCCAGAGTCCAGAGCACCACACAATTATAGGCTTCTGCTCACAAAGCAGACCTCCAGGGCTAGGTGTTCAGCAGTCCCAGGCTTCCACCCCCTCCCCCGCTTCATTTCTCTTCCTCCTGCTGGTGAGCTGGGGTGGGGGAAGGGCCTGGGTCCCACCAGATTAAGGCTTTCGTACCTCACCCTGTTTCGTGAGGTCTGCTCTGTTCGTGAGGTCTGTATGCAGTCTGGTTCAGCCTTCTATCTTCTTGCTGTTTTAGGGTTAGTTGTATTAATTAACTATATTTTTGTACTATTTGTGGTTTTGCGAGGAGTTCTCTGTGTCACCTCTCATGCCGCCATCTTGAATCTTCCAGTCAACCGTATTTTTTAAGGGAAAAGTCTTCCTGACACAGGTTCTCCCAAATCCCAGTTCCTGACCTGAATCAGTGTGTTATGGGCCTTCTGTTCTCAGCCTCACTGAGTTAGTTCACAGACTTCCCCAAGTGCATGCAAGGTGGCTCGCCTCCTCACGTCTGCAGCTGTATAGTTGTACTGAGTTTTCTCTGTTGAAAAGTTTCTAGTCTATTAACCAACTTGCATTTACTCTCATGGTTGCATCGTATTCCTTGCTGTGTCCTTGTGAGGATGTGGTTCCTGAGCCCTTGCTTTAGGGCCAGTCACGGGTGTTCGGTCCTGAGAGCATTACCTCACTCACAGGTCCTGGGTGCAGCAGCCTTACGGTCTGCTCTCTCGAAATTTATTACTGCTCCGCCCGCAGCGACCAGCTTTGCACCAGACACTCATTATCGTTTATTAAGCAGCTCCTGTGAACTCAGAAGTAAGGACAGAGATAAGCTGGGCTTAAGGGCTTTGCATCTGTAAGGGGAGCCACACTCTTGAACAGTTACAAGATATAATTGTTCCGATAACAGTACCACAGTAAGATATTAATGTATGTTATTCGTGGAACATCATATACGTCCACAAGGATAAGATATCATTAACAAGTCCAGAGCTGACGATGGCGTCTGCAGCTGAGCAGGCCACTAGCACCTTGAGACCCTCAGCTAGGCAGGAGATGAAGGTGGGGGAGCCGGGTGGGGCGAGGGCAGCCAAGGGGATATCAAAGAGGAGACACGGCCACGGTGCAGTTGGACATGTGGGGGTGGGAAGCACAGGAGATGGAGATTCTGGGCCAGGCCCCAGGCACCTAAGGAGGTGGGTGGAGTTGACTGCGCAGGAGAGAACGGAGAGGGCTGCAGCAGGACAGAGTCCCTGTGGAGCGCACAGAGCAGTGGTCAGCAGGGACGCAGAGGGCGAGCTTCAAGCTGGTGGGGCTGGCCCCTAGGTCAGGGCCGCAGAGGTTCCAGACAGGGCAGCGGAGGTGGCTGAGGAAAGGTCCTGTGCCCTTGGCGGGAGCAGGCTCTCTGGGGGGCGCACGGAGAGAACCAGAGAGCAGGGACAGACAGCACAGGCGGCAAGGAGGAGATGCAGCAGCCGGGCTGCAGGAAGGGGACCGTCCCAAGCGGAGCGCTCGTCTCTGTCCCCGGCCTCCACGGGCCACCAGCCTTTCTAGAATGTACCACTCTGACCAGATGGCTGCAGCAATTAGCTTTGCTTTCTCCAAGCAGTGCTCCTTGCCTTCGCCAGTCTAACCAGATTCAAAATCTGAACTGGGAGCAGCTCCGTGGCTTCTCCACCCAGTCATTCCCACCTGCTGGAGCGAAACACCCCCAGCCGTTACCCTAACCGTGCAGCTGAGGTCTGGGACCTGCCAGAAACTGCTTCCAATCTGCCATCCCCCTGTTCTCCTTCCCACTCTGGGGTGACCACTGGGCCCATGGATACAACCAAGCCTCCGAATTTATAGACACATACCACTAATTCTGGCATGGCTCACCGCCCCCCCCCAGCGGGCTTGTCAGGAGCAGAGCCACCGCTTCTCAACTCCAGCGTCCTGCCGACCCGCCAAGAGGGCGCTCACTGTCTCTCAGATCCCGCCTGCAGCCTCTGTGCTCCTGAGCCCTGGGCTTCCCCCTTGCTTTTGTTTTGTTTGTAGCTTGTCAAAAAATATGGAATTTGAGGCTTGCTTTTGACCACCGTTACACCCCAGCCAACTCCAGCTAAGAGACCCTGGTGATGTTTCTCTCTGAATAGAGAGACATCAGGGAGGTGGGCTGCTTCCAGAGGACAGGACAGAGCAGCTCCAGGTGCCTGCAGTGGACATTTTAAAAGCCTTTAGGCAATTACAGAGGCCTACAGGTCTCAGAGGCAAATTAGACGTTATAGATAAGCAAACCCCGAAACCCTGAAAATTCACATTGGAACATAATACTTGGATGACACTGACACGTATTTTTAATGCATGTTTACAATGTACACATGGGAACTAGCATGTTTTTCAAAAGCATCAACATTCACAGCACCCTGTAACATGCTTTTTAAAAATTTGCCATTTTTTCTTCCAGAATTCCAGGCAATTATGTTGTCAAGGTACTTCTTTAACTCCTGTTAGTAACATGTAGGAGTCATGCTCAGGAGTCACTCTGAGGGGCGTCATGCTTCCCAGTTGTAGAATTTATCCGAGGTCTCTTCCAGGGTCTCCATTTAAGGTTCCTATTTTCTTTTTTTTTTTTTTTTTCGGTAAAACATACATAACACAAAATTTTCCGCTTATCACACAGCCCCATGACATTAGATGCATTTACTGTTGTGCGACCATCCGCCTCCAGAGCTCTTCCGTTGTCCCAGATGGAAGCTCTGTCTGCATTAAATGCTGGCTCCCCATCCCCTCGCCCAGCCTCTGGCGCCCACCATCCTCTGTCTCTGTGAATCTGACTTCTCTGGGCACTTCATACAAGAGGATTCCTGCAGTATTTGTCGTTCTGAGGCTGGCTTATTGCAGTCAGCATGTCCTCAAGGTTCATGAGTGTTGTACCAGGTGTGAGAACATCCTTGCCGTTTAAGGCAGAATACCATCCCATTGTGCAGGTGGACCCCGCTTGCTATCCGCTCATCACTGAGGGACACTCGGGCTGCTCCCCCTCTGTGCCATGAATAATGCTGCTTCCAGCATGCGGTTCTCCACTCGAGGTTTTGGACCCCCTCCTGCAGACCCTGTACATTTCTTAGCAAGTTGACCTCAGGTGTCCCTTCCTGGGAGGTTTTAGAGGATGCTGGTAATGCATCTTCTTGCCCAGGACTCTAAGCATGTCCTCCTTGGGTGCAGCTTGACCTGGGCGCTCAGTACATAAAGTCGGCACTGAAGAACATGCCCTCAGTATTCCTGATGACGGACTCGCAGGTGGCCGAAGAGCAGTTCCTGGTACTGATCAGTGACCTGTTGGCCTCAGGGGAGATCCCAGGGCTGTTTGTGGATGACGAGGTGGAGAGCATCGTTTCCTCCGTGCGGCCACAGCTGAAGTCTCTCAGCATGCCCGACACGCGGGAGGCGTGCTGGAAGTTCTTCATTGAAAAAGTGCGCAGGCAGCTCAAGGTGAGCATCTGAGCGTTTGCGAGTCCTGGGCCAGCGCGGGCCTTGGTGCCCCCGGGGCTCTGGTCTCTAGTCTGTGTGGACCTGGGGGCTGTTCCCCAGGACACCGAAGTCCATCAGGAGAGCACCCCGGGCATCCCCCCCAATACAGCAGGTTGAAAGAGATGGCACAGCTTACCTTCCACAGTCCCTCCTGGGGAGAGTAGACTGAGCAGCCCTCTTAGACCGAGAGCACATTGGTGCCTTTCCTCAACAGCGTCCATTAAGGGCAGCTGTTCCCTGGCCCGGTGGCACTGCCCATCAAGAGGCTGCAAATAAAACAAACTTCCTCCTCATCCCCCTGTCTGGGTTACAAAATCCAATCAGCAAGGGTCCTGTGGGGGCTAAGGGTGCGCCCCATGGGGGCTCCTCTGCCCCCGCTCTTCAGTGGGATGGCCACAGGCGGCTATCTGCCAGAGGGAAGGGTCCCTACAACGAGGGGGGAGCCGGGAGGCCAAGGCATCCACAAGGAGGGAGTTCCCTGCCCGGCAAGAGGGACCCCAGGGCCTGTCTCCCCAGCACCTTCTGCACTTTGGGTCCCAGGGAGCCCTGGCCCGTCTGGGGGATAGCCGCTGTCCTGGGGGCCTGGAGGAGGCTCTGCGTCCCCGGGGCTCTGTAGCCCCCCCCTGTTCCTGGGTCTCATCGGCCCAGCAAGGTTGCCCATTCCCCATCCAGCCTTCACCCAGCCTTTCTCTCCCCACTTTGTGGGGACCATGTCAAGAAGGCCTTGGCTTGCCCCATGCTCTGCCATTCCTAACAAGATGTGACGT
Organism: Smutsia gigantea; assembly: GCA_032199065.1. Taxonomy (NCBI): domain Eukaryota; kingdom Metazoa; phylum Chordata; class Mammalia; order Pholidota; family Manidae; genus Smutsia; species Smutsia gigantea. Next base: position 85,868 of record JAVSCE010009352.1, on the reverse strand, counting down.
CAGCTGAGCATGTATCGGTGTGATGCAATGGCCACACCACAAACCCGGAGCCAGGAAGGCACTCCCCAGACATCTGCAAACGGGACTGTACAGATGGCTTTTCCTTCTACATGAGTTTTCTGTCACAGCGAGATTTAGCCTCAGCATGACTGTCCCCCATGAGCAGCTCTTCTGTGCCCCTCATCTAGGTGATTCTGTGCTTCTCCCCCGTGGGCTCTGTCCTGCGCATGCGGGCAAGGAAGTTCCCTGCTGTGGTCAACTGCACAGCCATCAACTGGTTCCATGAGTGGCCGGAAGACGCCCTGGTGTCCGTCAGCACGCGCTTCCTGCGGGAAACCGAGGGGATTCAAGTGAGTCTTGGGGCACAGCTTCCTCGGCACCCGCAGAGCAGAGGACGAGCCGCCTGGGAGACGCATCCCGGACCGTCGGCCTGCAGGGCAGGATTAGGGGGAGGCAGGCGAGGCGCTGGCCTTTGATGCAAAAGTTAAGGGGGATAGGAGTGTGTAAAAGTATTTTAGAAACAAAATGAATGCTAAAACATGAACAGTGAACAAAACATCAGAATTGCAAACAAAGGCAGGCTACTGTCTGTGGGGCTCAGCCCTGTGTCGCTGTGCCAGGGGGTCAGGGTTTCCCACCAGCTCAGGCTCCTGGCCCGTGTGGCTGCCGCCTTGGAGGGCCGGCTCCGGAGCCTTGGTGCTGGTGAGCAAACGGGCAACTTGGGCTTAAATGAAGTCCCTGATAGGCTGACCGAAGAGCCCTTATTTGCTTTGGTAGGTGTATTCAGGGGTGCACACTTTTTCCCCTCACGGGGGCTCTCCCCAGAACTGCTCCCTCACCTCTGACCTGCCCTCTTTATAGAGCATGACAAGTATGACAGGTGACATATCTCCTCTTCTTTCAGTGTCTTCTTTTTATTGAAAGGAGGTGTCCATGTCCACTGTTTGAGCTAATGGCCAGCCCTGGAATGATTAAACCTGACCGGGCCAACACAAGTGCTCAGCAGCTCTAGAATAAATCGTACTGTTACCATGGTTTATTTATTTTGAGCACATATTCAGCTATGAAGCAGGATAAAATAACCTGAAATTAACTTTTCCCCTCGTTTTTAAGATAACGTCCTCCCTTGGCATTGTCAGAATGCTGCGGTCACAGTGCTGTGTCTGGGGATGGGGAGGGCCCAGCGGCGGGTTTCCAGCTCCCAAGACAGAGGCCCCCTGAGACTGGGAAAGGGCCCCACTGCTGGCACCAGCCAGGGCCACAGGCAGATGCCAAAGAAGCATGTGTTGGATGAACACATTTCCAGGTTAATCTGAATCAAAAATAATATTGCCTGGATGGTTCCTGGGTGGAGCTCCCCAGGTCTGGCTGGGATAGGTGGGGTAAGCTGATGGTCGGGACCAGGACCCCCGCCTGGGAAAGGAGTTACCGAACTCCAGGGCCCAGCCTAGGAAATGCACAGGAAATGCTGAGTCGCCTGGGCTGTGCAGACCTATTGTCAGGCCCTGCCCCTTCCCAGGTATGCAAATGTGCATGTGTGAGTCAGACCTGATAACAGTAACTGGTTCCGCTGTGGTCCTGCCCCGTGCTAACCCTGGACGGTGCAGTGTCACCAGGTCCGTGACAGCCTCTGGGGGTACTGCTGTCTCAAGCCTAACCTGACAGTTGAACTGCTGACGTTGAGCTAGAGGGTACCTCTCAGCCAGGGTCCCCGATGAGGACGGGAAGCCCACCTTGCTGATGCAGTGTGGCCAACAGCCTCCTCTTCCCCTGGGCACCCCGAGGGGGAGGCCAGGGCCCTGCAGAAATGGGTTGTGCCCACGGGGAACGGGGAATGAAGAGATCCATCCTGACTTTGTAGCCGGAAGTCAAGGCCTCCATCAGCCTCTTCATGTCATACGTGCACACAACGGTCAATGAGATGTCCCAGGTGTACCTGGCCACCGAGAGGCGCTACAACTATACAACTCCCAAGACCTTTCTGGAGCAGATCAAACTTTACCAGAACCTCCTGGCCAAGAAGAGAACCGAGCTGGTCGCCAAAATCGAGAGGCTGGAAAATGGCCTGATGAAACTGCAGAGCTCGGCTTCTCAGGTAGGAAAGACGGGGTCTCCAGGAGCCGGTTCCAGAACCTTCTCCCACATGAGTGAGACTAAGTATGCCGAACACGTTCCCTGCCTGGGAGGAACGTCCACCCTCCAACCAGAGAGAGGATATGGGCTGAATCCACAAAATAGGTTCAGAACCCCTTGGGAACACTAATGCTGTGGTGGGAGGGCTTTGTGGCCAGTCAGATGCAGAACTGAGGACATGCCCAGCCCAACGCCCTGCACGGTGGTGTCCAGATGAGAGACTTCTGCCAGTCTTTGCTTCACTTGGGGCTGATCTCTAAGTTTCCGGCCTGGCTTTTGATATCCTCCACATGGAGCCTCGGCTCCATCTATGCTGCCGGCAGACAGCACCTCCAAGGGAGCCTGGGGAACAGCCGAAGCCTCTCTTCAGCCTCAGACCCACCCGCGAAGGCGCTGGTCCCCCAGCCCAGCACTCCTGCCCCAAGGGAGCCGGGGTCGGGAGGCCGGCTGAACCCAAGCCCCATGGCTTGCCCCAGCCACAGGAGGCGCTGCCTAGTCAAGGCCACCCCTCTGGGGGTGTGGAGGGGGACACGGCAGCAGGCAGGGGTGCCAAGGAAGACAGACTGGGAGACCCGAGGTGGAGCCTGCCGCCACCCAGAGAGCCCACTCAGATGGGAGCCAGGAGCAGCCCAGCCCGCCAGGCCGTTTTCTTTTTCCCAAGTGAACCTTCCAGACACGGTCCTACAATGCACCCCTGGTGAGGGTAGTTACAGCAACTGAGGCGCCTCCTTGTGGTGGAAATCACCAGAAATGGGTGGAAATTCCTGGCTTCCCACCCTAGCCTTACTGCTTCCAGCACACCTTCTGGGAGTCCTCCGCTCCCAAGGGGGCTTCGCGTCCCAGCTCCAAGCTCCCTCCTGCCACCCCGCCGCCCACACGGGAGGTCAGCATGCCGTGGCCAGCCCGCCTCACCCAGCTCATGGTGTCTCTCCCCTAGGTGGACGATTTAAAAGCCAAGCTGGCAATTCAGGAGACGGAGCTCAAGCAGAAAAATGAGAATGCAGACAAGCTGATACAAGTGGTGGGCGTGGAAACAGAGAAAGTCAGCAAAGAGAAAGCCATCGCTGATGAGGAAGAGGTCAAGGTGGAGGTCATCAACGAGGTACCGGGCAAGTACGGCTCCAGGAGAGCTGCTGCACGGGGCCCTGAGTGTCTACATCTCCCACAGCCCAGGAAGGCCGAGAGGGTTCCCAAACAAGCAGGACCCCTGGAGGGAGGGCATCTCCAAGGGCAGGGTGCCCAGCTCAGAGGAGGGCTGTCCTTTAGAGAAGTGCCCATCCTGGTCCCACACTCCCAAAGTGACACCCCCAGGCCACAGTGGGACGCCATGAGAGCTGGTAAAAATACAGATACTCAGGCCCCAGCCCAGCCCTGCAGAATCAGTTCTGCATTTTAACAAGATGCTGGTATTCCACGAGCATGGCAAGGTCCCATGAGCACCGCGAGGCCCTATGAGTGCGGTGAGGGTTCATGAGCGCTGTGAGGGTCCATGAGCGCGGTGAGGGTCCGTGAGCGCGGTGAGGGTCCCATGAGCGTGGTGAGGGTCCGTGAGCACTGTGAGGGTCCCATGAGCACGGTGAGGGTCCCATGAGCACGGTGAGGGTCCGTGAGCGCTGTGAGGGTCCCATGAGCACGGTGAGGGTCCCATGAGCACAGTGAGGGTCCCATGAGCACGGTGAGGGTCCATGAGTGCGCTGAGGGTCCGTGAGCACTATGAGGGTCCGTGAGTGCGCTGAGGGTCCGTGAGCGCGGTGAGGGTCCGTGAGCGCGGTGAGGGTCCGTGAGCACGCTGAGGGTCCGTGAGCGCGGTGAGGGTCCCATGAGCACGGTGAGGGTCCGTGAGCGCGCTGAGGGTCCATGAGCATGCTGAGGGTCCAAGCAAGGACCTGCACCCCAACCCTGACCTCTGTGACCAGCTGTCCAATGCCCACAGGCAGCTCTTACATCTGCGCGCCTGCCCCTCTCCAACCCCTGCACTCAGAAATGGCCCACTCAGGGGCTGCCCCAACACAGCCAGCGGAATCAATGCCCTCCACACGCCTGCTCCCTCAGTCATGTCCCACACTGTTCCTAAAGTAGGGTTGGATTGGGATTCTTTGTGAGGTTCTTTCAGAAAGACCCTGCCCTTTCTGTCCCTCCTCTCTGCCCAGCAAAGTCCCAGCCTCTATTAGCTTCTCCCCGCCCTCTAGTGTCATGCACATGCTGTTCCTTACTGATAGATTCCAAGCGTCCGCTGGTCTCTGCTGCACAGGCTCAGGGCTCACCCCGACTCAGAAAGAGACAAGGTGCATGTGTGGCAAGGGTGTTGTCAGGGAGGGTGAGCTATGCCCCTGCAGTGACAGATTCTAAAGGCTCTGCGCAATGACACCAAGAGCCAGTAAGGCCGCAGAGCCAGGGTGTGGTTTGTGCGGCCCCGGGGTGCCCCTCCAGCCCTGGAAGCTGGGCCAATAGGAGGAAGGGTCCCCATTCCAGAATCCCGAGCCTGCCAAGCCCACTTGGGTGTTGAGAGTCAGGGTAAAGGAGGCCAGGACCAGAAGGAGGGAGGTGTGTCCTCCTTGTGGAGCTCAGACCCCTGGGCCCCCCTCCCCTGCCTGCTCCCTCGCCCCTGCCCAGGGCTCCCCCTGCACAACGCACCACCCAGACACCCACCTGCCTTGAGCTCTCCTGTCCGGCTTCCTTCCAGAACGTCACTGAGAAGCAAAAGGCTTGTGAAACGGACCTAGCCAAGGCAGAGCCAGCCCTGCTGGCTGCACAAGAAGCGCTGGACACACTGAATAAGGTGAGAAGATAAGGAACGCACCCGGCCGCCTGGGTCAGGGGGAAGCGTGGGGCCGTCCGTTCAAGGGGCAGTGCTGGCGATGGCTTCCCTGGAGGACTGCATCCCCTCTCAGGCCCTCCCGCCTCTCGTTTGCAGAACAACCTGATGGAGCTAAAGTCCTTTGGGTCACCCCCAGACGCTGTGGTCAATGTCACAGCCGCAGTCATGATCCTGACTGCGCCTGGGGGCAAGATCCCCAAGGACAAGAGCTGGAAAGCTGCAAAAATCATGATGGGCAAAGTAGACACCTTCCTGGACTCCTTGAAAAAGTTCGACAAGGAGCACATCCCCGAGGCCTGCCTGAAGGCGTTTAAGTGAGTCTGCTCAGCCATGCGGGGGCGCGTTCCGGCACAGCCGTGTGGTCCCAGAATACTCTCCCACCCAGCCCTGGCCTAGGGATCTGTGCTCCCAAGGGAAGCCTGGGATTGCCAGAGGTGGGCAGGGTCTTGGGCTACATGGGGCCAGGTGGACCCCCAAAGACAGTGGTGGCGGCCTGGGCGAATCTGGCTGCTCCTGAGGCCAGGGCTGAGACCAAGCATGGCCCCGGCTCCTGGAGCTCCTCACCACCCTCTCCCCCACCTGAAGGATTCCAGTGCAGGTGGAGAAGTGTGCGGTTCAAAATCTAGACAGCACCCCTCAGGAGGGGCCTTGCCATACACCACACAGCCCTTCAGGGCACCAGGTGACCAGCGCAGCTGCAGACCCACAGGACGGTGGAGAGGCCAGCCATGGCCACCAGGGGCAGGAGCAGCTGAGCATACATTCATGCATATGTGCAGGCATGCACCATGTGTATGTATGCGCACACATATACACGTGTGTGCACACAGTGAGCGTTCACTGGCTTGGGTTCTGTCCTGCATCTTATCTTCTTTTCACTGGGCTCATGTAAATGCACCATGTCCAGAGATGCACCCACTGGGGTTGGCTGTGTCATCTCTGGGGGGATCCCCTAAGCCCCAGTGTGCTTCTGTTGGTGAGATACCCACATGTGAGGGCCCCAGAGCTGCCATTTTCCAGTCTCATGTGACTACTTGCCTGGCCATACCCCACAACCCAATTTCAGAACAAGAATCATACCCATGGCGTCAGTGACATCTACTAGTTCCCACCTGCTGAGGAAGAGGGATGGACAGCTGGAGAATGGTTGATACAGAAGACTAGTTTAAAGTGTCACAGAAAAGGCCAGGATGACGCTGGCAGGCCTACCACCCAGGGCGCCACCGACGTGAGGCACATTTCCTTTCAGTTTTTCTTCTAAAGTTTTTTTCCCCATAGCTGAAGTAATACTGTAGGTACACCAGTTTGTCCTGCTTTTATTTTTTAACTTAACATTGTGGCAAAAAAAAAAAGCACCTTTTTCCTATGTTATTAAAACACTCCATCAGCTTGCTTTTTTTTTTTTATGATGAGAGCTGAGGGAAAACATTTGATTCTTTTTTTTTTGTCCCACACCTTAGCTCACACCTTTTTTTTAAAAAACAATTTATTTTGGTATCATTAATCTACAATTACATGTGCAATATTATGGTTATTAAACCAGCCCTTCATCAGATCCCCCCCACCAACCCCATTACAGTCACTGTCCATCAGCGTAGTGAGATGCTATAGAATCACTACATGTCTTCTCTGAGTTGTACAGCCCTCCTCATGTCCCCCAACATTAGGTCTGCTAATCATAATGCCCCTTTTTACCTCTTATCCCTCCCTTCCCGCCCATTTTCCCCAGTCCCTTTCCCTCTGGTAACTATTAGTCCATTCTTGGGTTCTGTGAGTCTGCTGCTGTTTTGTTCCTTCAGTATGTTTTCTTTGTTCTTATGCTCCTCATATGAGTGAAATCATTTGATACTTGTCTTTTTCGGCTTGGCTTATTTCACTGAGCATAATACTCTCTAGCTCCATCCATGTTGTTGCAAATGGTAGGATTTTTTTCTTCTTATGGCTGAATAATATTCCATTGTGTATATGTACCACTTCTTCTTTATCCATTCATCTACTGATGGACACTTAGGTTGCTTCCATTTCTTGGCTATTGTAAATAGTGCTGCAATAAACATAGGGGTGCATCTGTCCTTTTCAAATTGGGCTGCTGCATTCTTAGGGTAAATTCCTAGGAGTGGAATTCCTGGGTCAAATGGTATTTCTATTTTGAGTTTTTTGAGGAACCTCCATACTGCTTTCCACAATGGTTGAACTAATTTGCAGTCCCACCAGCAGTGTAGGAGGGTTCCCTTTTCTCCACATCCTCGCCAACATTTGTTGTTGTTTGTGTTTTGGATGTTGGCCATCCTCACTGGTGTGAGGTGATATCTCATTGTGGTTTTAATCAGCATTTCTCTGATGATTAACGATGTGGAGCATCTTTTCATGTGCCTGTTGGCCATCTGAATTTCTTCTTTAGAGAAGTGTCTATTCATGTCCTCTGCCCATTTCTTAATTGGATTATTTGCTTTTTGTTTGTTAAGGTGCGTGAGTTCTTTATATATTTTGGATGTCAACCCCTTATCAGATACATCATTTATGAATATATTCTCCCATACTGTAGGATGTCTTTTGTTCTACTGATGGTGTCCTTTGCTGTACAGAAGCTTTTCAGCTTGATACAGTCCCACTTGTTCATTTTCGCTTTTGTTTCCCTTGCCCGGGGAGATATGTTCATGAAGAAGTCGCTCATATTTATGTCCAAGAGATTTTTGCCTATGTTTTCTTCTAAGAGTTTTATGGTTTCATGACTTACATTCAGGTCTTTGATCCACCTTGAGTTTACCTTTGTGTATGGGGCTAGACAGTAGTCCAGTTTCATTCTCTTACATGTAGCTGTCCAGTTTTTCCAACACCAGCTGCTGAAGAGGCTGTCATCTCCCCATTGTATATGCAAGGCTCCTTTATCAAATATTAATTGACTGTATATGTTTGGGTTAATGTTTGGATTTTCTATTCTGTTCCACTGGTCTGTGGGTCTATTTTTGTGCCAATAGCAAATTGTCTTGATTACCGTGGCTTTGTAGTAGAGCTTGAACTCAGGGAGCGTAATTCCCCCTGTTTTATTCCTCCTCCTCAGGATTGCTTTGGCTATTCGGGGTCTTTTGTGGTTCCATATGAATTTTAGAATTATTTGTTCCAGTTCATTGAAGAAAGCTGTTGGTAGTTTGATAGGGATTGCATTGAATCTGTAGATTGCTTTAGGTAGTATAGCCATTTTGACAATATTTATTCTTCCTAGCCAAGAGCATGGGATGCATTTCCATTTGTTAGTGTCCTCTTTAATTTCTCTTAGGAGTGTCTTGTAGTTTTCAGAGTACAGGTCTTTCACTTCCTTATTAGGTTTATTCCTAGGTATTTTATTCTTTTTGATGCAATTGTGAATGGAATTGTTTTTCTGATTTCTCTTTCTGTTAGTTCATCATTAGTGTATAGGAAAGCAACAGATTTCTGTGTGTTAATTTTGTATCCTGCAACTTTGCTGAATTCAGATATTAGTTCTAGTAGTTTTGGAGTGGAGTCTTTAGGGTTTTCCATGTACAATATCATGTCATCTGCAAATAGTGACAATTTGACCTCTTCTTTACCAATCTGGATGCCTTGTATGTCTTTGTTTTGTCTGATTGCCGTGGCTAGGACCTCCAGTACTATGTTGAATAACAGTGGAGAGAGTGGGCATCCCTGTCTTGTTCCCGATCTTAGATGAAAAGCTTTCAGCGTCTCGCCGTTAAGTATGATGTTAGCTGTGGGTTTGTCATATATGGCCTTTATGATGTTGAGGTACTTGCCGTCTATACCCATTTTGTTGAGAGTTTTAATCAGGAATGGATGCTGAATTTTGTCAAATGCTTTTTCAGCATCTATGGAGATGATCATGTGGTTTTTGTTCTTCTTTTTGTTGATGTGGTGGATGATGTTGATGGATTTTCGAATGTTGTACCATCCTTGCATCCCTGGGATGAATCCCACTTGATCATGGTGTATGATCCTCTTGATGTATTTTTGAATTCGGTTTGCTAATATTTTGTTGAGTATTTTTGCATCTACGTTCATCAGGGATATTGGTCTGTAATTTTCTTTTTTGGTGAGGTCTTTGCCCGGTTTTGGTATTAGAGTGATGCTGGCTTCATAGAATGAGTTTGGAAGTATTCCCTCCTCTTCTATTTTTTGGAAAACTTTAAGGAGAATGGGTGTTAGTTCTTCTCTATATGTCTGGTAGAATTCAGAGGTGAATCCTTCAGGTCCGGGGGTTTTGTTCTTGGGTAGTTTTTTGATTACCGATTCAATTTCGTTGCTGGTGATTGATCTGTTTAGTTTTTCTGTTTCTTGCTTGGTCAGTCTTGGAAGGTTGTATTTTTCTAAGAAGTTGTCCATTTCTTCTATGTTTTCCACATCAGCTTGCTTTTTAACTGTTGTATAATCTTGGCCACAGATGACTCATAACCAACTTAGCTACCCCGGCACTGTTGACGATTTAGGCCGCCTCCATTTTTTGCTTCATCTCCCAACAAACTTCTAGACTGCCGGTACCCCACACTGTCTGGTCTGGGCTTAAAAGACGCAAATCCATTTTAATACCGGCCTGAACCATGCATAAAATAAACCAGAGGGAAGAGACGATGTCTGTATTCTCAACCTAAGTCCAAATGGCTTTTCCAATTATTTTGAACCATCCATTCAAAATTCTTTGTGCAGGTCTTCCGGTGAGGTTCTAGAGGGTCTAGCACATGTCCATGGGGCCTCCCCTCATCACCATGTAGGCCAGTACCTGCAGACCCCTCTATGAAGTCTCATCCTTAGAGGCTTGGCCGCACTGGGCGGTTCTGGAAAACGAGGCTGTGCACCCTGGGCAAGTGGCAGGGGCACCGTGTGTGTGGGAGCCCGGGGCCAACCGCTCCCTGAGGATGAATCCCAGCGCTGCCCCTTCCGAGCCGGGTCACCTTGGGCGAGACCCTCTGCCTCTCAGGGCCTGCTGGCCCAGGGGAAGGCGGGCAATGGCACCCGCCAAGGAGGGTACAGGCACCAGGAGCTGACGTTTGGGAAGCCGTCAGCTCAGCACCCGACACACAGCGCCCGACACGGGAACTGGGTGAGAAGCGCTGGTCCCGCCGCCTCCGCAGGCATCCCTCTGGGCGGTAGCCGGCCCTCCCCAAACCCCAGCTACATGGAGCACCAGGAACAGAGAGGGCAAAAAGATGCTGGCTTCCTTCCTTATGTGGAATATAGGCCCTAAATCACTACTCCCCTTCCCTTCACCCCCAGAACCCAGTTCACTTTGTTCCTGTTTCTGTAATCACTGAGATGTCCCCCCAGGTCGCTGTGCTTCCCCGCCACGCTGGAATCAGGGGCCGCAGCAGAGACCGCTGGCAGATGCTAGCGCGTAGCCCCACGGCCCACCGAGCCCACACGGGCACCTGTTCCCTCTCCAGGCCCTACCAAGGCAACTCGACGTTTGACCCTGAATTCATTCGCTCCAAGTCCACGGCTGCCGCAGGCCTGTGCTCCTGGTGCATCAACATCGTCCGTTTCTACGAGGTCTACTGTGACGTGGCCCCCAAGAGGCAGGCCCTGGAGGAGGCGAATGCCGAGCTGGCAGAGGCGCAGGAGAAGCTCTCCCGGATCAAAAGCAAGATCGCCGTGAGTGCTCACACGCATCCACAAGCTCCCGAGTAAAATGCCAGAGCCTCTGGCTTGCTGCTGGTCGGTATCCCTGTTTAAAGGGTGTCGGTGTGGCCTGCGGCGAGCATTCCTAAGCAGCGCGGGGTGTAGGGAGCGGACCACACCGCGAGGCCCTCGCCTCTTTGGGAGGCCCTGTCTGTGGCCGCCCCTGGGCACATGGCCGCTGCTGCCCTCTGGGAGCTGGCAGACCTGGCATCGCTCAATTCGAGGGCCTTTCCCTCTTGCTTTTCCAGGAACTCAATGCCAACCTGAGCCACCTGACATCGGCATTCGAAAAAGCAACAGCTGAGAAAATCAAGTGTCAACAAGAGGCCAATGCCACCAACAGGATGATCTCGCTGGCTAACAGGTAGCTCTCTCCCCGCAGGCACCCCACCTGTCCCTGAGGCCCCCTCAAAGAGACGAGCCCTCAGAAGGGCCTTTGGAGGAGGAGGAAGCAGCCCCGGGCGGAGGCAGCGATGTCTCTGCTCCCCCTTTGTAAGGATAGTCATGAAACTACTACTGGTCGCTGCCTGGCGTCCCCGCCTCTTGGAGCTGGTAAGGTTCCCAGCAGAGCGCATGGCCTCCCGGAGAGGGAAGGCTGCGATCAAGAGACAGGACGGTTTCAGACGGCAGGAGTAAGCACACCGCCACAAGGGTGGAGAGCAGCTGTCTGGGAACCAGAGCAGCGTTGTTGTGAGGGTTAGGCCGGCTCTTATTTTATCTAAAGATGGCCAAAGTCCTGCCCTGCATCTTATGTCATTTGATTGACAGGTTGACTGGCGGCTCTACGTAATACTTTTTCTCTTTGCCCAGGCACTTTATCCATAAGTACTTAAGCAAGGCCCACAGCAGGGCCAAAACTACAATGCTAATTAGATGTAGATGCTATTTTAATGAGGTGGGGTTACTTTCGGACTAGGTCTTCAGATCCCGTACATGCACTGCATTCAGGGAAGGCCCTGTGGTCCTGGGCCTCTTGACATTCTAGGTGTCCTTGGCTGCCTGCCCCTCCTGATAAGGTAGACATCCTTGACTGTGGAACTGGGAACTTAAGGAGGGCGTAAGGGTTGGCCCGGGAGGAGTTTTCCTTGGTGATGGGCGGCCCCTTTCTCCTGCCTATGTCTAACTCCTACCCTAACAGTAACGCTCCACGGTGGACCCCGGCACATGCAGTGGCCCTCAGAAAACATGACCTTTGGCAGTGCAGAACCCCCAGTGGCCCAGACCTGCCTGTCACACTGTCCGCAGAGGCCTGTCTGGGCAGATCCCGGTGTAACCCACGGTGATGGGTGCAGGCTTCCCAGGCTGTCTCAGGGCGGGTCCATGTTACCGTTCACGGGCTGTATGTGGACTCCAGCGCTGTCCAGTGGGAGTCTGACGTGAGCCACATCTGTCATTTTAGATTCCCAGTTGCCACCTTAAAACAGTAGAAAGAAACAGATTTTGACTTTGATAATATATTTTATTTAACCCCAAATCTGATCATCTCAGTATATGATCACTATAAGAATGATCAATGAAACATTTTACGCATATCTTCATTCTGGGTCCTTGAGATCCCAGGTATATTTACACCTGGAGCACATCTCAGTTCAGACCAAGCACGTCTTAGGCGCTCCCCAGCCCGGGTGGCTGGTGGCCACCCTCGTGGAAAGCAAGGCTTTACAGCTCCCTCTGTCTGCTTGGCACGGAGCGCCCAGAGCCCAGCTCCAAGCAGCAGATGGAGTCTGTTCTGGGGTGTGGCTTCTGGCACATTTTCTCCTCCCCAGGGGGCTGACAGCCACCAACTGGTCATCCGCAGCATGATGTGGGGACCTCGGGAGATCCCCAGGCTTCATGAGATGGGCCTCCGGTGGGGTGCAGGCATCACGTGTGCCATGGGTCACAGGGACTTGACCGCACCTGCCAAGAAAATCAAAGTGAAGTCAGGGCCTTCCAGGTGATGCTGAACACAGACCTCAGTGGGCCCGGAGGCAGCCCGTACTCCCAGCAAGATGTCAAAGTTCTCAGACGCGTAGTTCACCACCTAGGGTCAGGGACCAGCCCTCGAGCCAGTGGCCTGAGAAGAACACCCACCGGAGGCCAGGCGCCCTCCGAATGCCACACTGTCTTGTGGCCATGGTGGCTGCCAGCTGGACTTCCCGCTAGCCAAAGCATGTGCTCAGTGGCACCAGCAGCAGCTTTAGCACATGGACAGATGGGCAAATGGCATCACCGCAGATGGAAGGGAACCTCAGTGCTCCCAGGTGCCTCCAGGAGGCATAGTTCTGCTTCCCTAAAGCATTTATTCCCAGGAATTTCACCAAAAGCATTTTCATTGTTGAACCCCTGAGCAAAGTAAGGATTTGAAATGCCAGAGATTCATAGATGTGGAAGGTGGTGGCGCGCCTCCCACGGCCCTAGCCCCGTCCTCGCACTTGCCTGGATGAATGCTTTGGCTTCCACCAAACTTCCACCCGCACTGACCTCGAGCTCCCATCTTAGGCTGGTAGGAGGATTAGCGTCAGAAAACATCCGCTGGGCTGAATCGGTGCAGAACTTCAAAAGCCAGGGGGTCACTCTGTGTGGAGATGTCCTGCTGATCTCCGCCTTCGTCTCCTACGTGGGCTACTTTACCAAGAAGTACCGCAGTGAGCTGATGGAGAAATTCTGGGTCCCATATATAAATAAATTAAAGGTAGGAGGTCTGGTCATACTGGCCACTCAGGAAACCTGGGGAGGTCCCTAGCAGGGCAGACCCAGCTGTGCCTCACTTTCGCTCCTGCCGGTGAGGCTCCAGCTATTCCGGGTTCAGACCAGAGCCCAGCATGGGCCGGTGCTGGCATCCTTTCTGGGCAGGTTCCAGGGTGATGCAAACGCCCATCTCCTCCCGGGTGGGCCAGTCAGCACACCGTCTAACCTCAGAGAGCCGTTTTCCGGGGAGCGGTCAGGCAGGCCACACCACCCCTTCTAAGGAAGACTGCTTGTCCTCGGCAGGTTCCCATCCCCCTCACAAAAGGTCTGGATCCCCTGAGCCTGCTGACCGACGATACGGATGTGGCCACTTGGAACAACCAGGGCCTCCCCAGCGACCGCATGTCCACTGAGAATGCCACCATCCTGTGCAACACGGAGCGCTGGCCCCTCATCGTGGACGCCCAGCTGCAAGGCCTCAAGTGGATCAAAAATAAATATGGGGATGAGCTGAAGGTCATCCGCCTGGGACAGAAGAGGTGCGTGCCTGAGGCAGAAGGGGGGGTGGGCTGACAGGGCCGGCTGGGTGGCTGTGCTTGGAGATGCACCTCGGGCCCTGCACACTTGTTAAACAGACGAGCGGATCTTTAAATACAACTGGAGCCCACAGATGGATGCTTTTAGTGGGTGGCCCTGGGAAGCAGCACCCAGAGTAGAGAATTGAACTCAGGCTCTCATCTTTCCCCCATCGCCTGCTGCCCCTGCAGGGAGGGAGCACCAACCTGGCCCCCCTGGGGCAAGTCCCCCCTGCCCTCTGCCAGCCAAGAGGCTTCAGGCTGATGGTTCCTTCCTCTCTCCTCTGCCATGTGGTCTAGATGAGAAACAATGGCTGTACCAGGCTACCTGTGTGCCTTCCCTTCTGGTGGAGAGGCTCCAGCCCCACAGCCCAAGGGGTGATCTACGCAGAAGCCCCGTGCTCCCGCGGCCCCAGTGAGGGCTGCCTCTTGGGGCCCATGGTGTGCTGTCACTGGCCCATGTCCTTAAACGGCCCCCATGCTGTGCCTGCAGCTACCTGGACACCATTGAGCAGGCCATTTCAGAAGGGGACATCTTGCTCATCGAGAACATTGGCGAGACTGTGGACCCTGTGCTGGATCCTCTCCTGGGCAGGAACACGATTAAAAAGGGAAAGTGAGTTGCCTTTCCACCCCGCAACTTAACCCATGTGAAGCCCTCAGTGGCAAGGCGTGGCCTGTGCACAGCGAGACAGTCCTTTGCTCTCCTGGTGGGGCAGCAGGAGCTCCAAACAAAACGCTGGCGGGTGTGCAGGGACCCAGCCCCCCACCAGGAGCTTCGTCATGGGGCCATGTACCTGTTAGGGGTGTCTGCACATTTTAGAAGTGATTACCTGCAGAGGGCCATCCCTAATGTCATACTTTTCTTCTTTCTGTTTTTATGCATTTTGCAAATCTTGAGCTTGTGTTCTTTCTTTGTTATTCACGTAACAGAAAATGAACCATCTTAAAGCACACAGTCTGGTGGCATCTCGTGCCCCCACATAGCTGTGCAGCTGCCACCATCCAGCTCCAAACACTGTCACCACCCCCGCAAGGAAACCCCGCTCCCACTCCCCCAGCGGCCAGCCCTGGCCACTGCCATCCTGTTCTCCATCCCTATGGGTTTGCATATTCTGGACATTTCATATAAATGGAATCACACAAGGTGTGCTTTCTCTATGTCTGGCTTGTCGCACTGAGCATAATGCTTACAGGGGCCATCTGTGTTGGGGCATGTGTCAGGACTTCATTCCTTCTTACGGCTGAATAAAAGTCCATAGTACGGCTATGCCACGTTTTGTTTATCCATTCATTGGTTCTTGCACTGAGCTTGTATTACTTTTCTAATATAAAAAATCAACTTTAAAAATGCAAACATCAGACTTGATATGAGCTACCTGTAAATGCAGAAGCCCAGAACAGAGGTGGCAAATAAATACGCTGATGTCCCAGACTCTGGGAGGGGCCTGGCATAAGTGGTGATACCCAAGGAGTGAAGTTAGAGCCCCAAAGTGAGCTCGACCAGAAAGAGGGGAGCACAGAGCTGGGGACCAGGGAGGAGAAACACCCCCACGCCCCCTACATGGTGGACGAGCAGACCCAGGGTCCAGTCTTGCTGCTCATCAGATTCACCCGGGAGCTTCCAGAATGTGCTGGTGTTCTGGATTGGGATGCTGGTGTCTGTCTGATGTCTCTGGCTTTGGGGTGCAGCCCAGGCACAGCGTCTCTGTGTCGGCTCCCGAGGTGAGCCTGACATGCAGCCAGGCTGAGAGAACCCACCAGCCAGAGGAAGGACAGGTTCATCTTTTGGGTGGGTGGGTCTTGGGCCAGAGAGGGGGACTAGAGCAAGGAGAGCCACGGACGTCCTCTCCTAGTAAGCAGAGGAGGGCCCGAGGTGGCAGCTTGGCCCGGGGACGGGCCACCAGGCCGACTGAGAGGCGGCCTGTGTTGTGTTGCCGTCACCTGCCGCCGGAAGCTCCTCTAACCCCTTCCTGCGCTGACCGCCAGGTTCATTAAGATCGGCGACAGGGAGGTGGAGTGCCACACCAAGTTCCGCCTGATCCTGCACACCAAACACTCCAACCCGCACTACAAGCCCGAGATGCAGGCCCAGTGCACCCTGATCAACTTCCTGGTCACCAGGGACGGGCTCGAGGACCAACTCCTGGCTGCCGTGGTGGCCGAAGAGCGCCCGGACCTGGAGCAGCTGAAGGTGCCGGTCACCTGGAGCAGGGCAGGCCAGCTCAAGGGCAGGAGGGGGGCAGGTGGCCATGGGCCAGGGGGTGCCCGCCCCATGCATCTGAGCGGGCCTCGGCTTGTTGCATGGAACTGTATTTTGTACGACAGAATGAGTCACCCTTGTTCCTGAAAGAACAGGAATCCCAGCGGTGCCCTGACCTCCTTACAGCAATGAGTGCCACCCCACGGGAATGGCCTTTGCTGCCGGTCCCGGTGCAGCAGTCACAGCTACTGGCCGGCTGCAGAGAGGGCGTCCTGCTCTGTCTTAGCCACACATGTGGGCTCAGAGAGGTTCTGGGCCCCACGCTTCCCCCATGGTCCCCACGCCTCATGACAGGCAGGCCCCTGCATTGTCCCGGGCTCCCCCTGTGTGGGCGTTTCTTCAGGCCGGCCGTGCGCCCTCCTCCCAGTCAGGGGGCCTTGGCTAAGCTGCAGAAAGGCCCAGGCACCTGGGTTGTAGAGGCAAGGCTGTGCCGGCGACTGACCGCCCTTCATGGGCATCTGTCCCTCCTGCAGGCAAACCTCACCAAGTCTCAAAATGAATTTAAGATTGTTCTGAAAGAGCTGGAAGATTCTCTGCTAGCTCGTCTGTCAGCCGCATCGGGGAACTTTCTGGGAGACACCACCTTAGTGGAGAATCTGGAAACCACCAAGCACATGGCCAGCGAGATTAAGGAGAAGGTAAGGGACTGCCTCCCGCGGCCAGGGCACACAGTGTCCCGGGGGCCCAGGGCAGCCAGAGGCGGGTGGGGCCCTGCCCAGAGCCCCCGGGATGGCTTCCAAGGAAGCCAAGGCCTCTGGACGGGGCCATCGCATGGCGGCATGTCCACCCAGGGTTGCTCAGTCTCCTTTCATTTGCTTTTAGGTGCGAGAAGCAAAAATCACAGAAGTTAAAATCAACGAGGCCAGAGAGAACTACCGGCCAGCTGCGGAGAGGGCGTCACTGCTCTACTTCATCCTGAACGACCTCAGCAAGATCAACCCCATGTACCAGTACTCGCTCAAGGTGCCCCCGAGGGCAGAGGGGCCAGGCTGTGGGAGCCAGCGGCTGGGGTCTGCGCAGCGCCAGTGCCCCCTCGGGCAGCCCTGCAGCCCCCACATGCTTGTGTCCCTCCCCCAGGCCTTCACCATAGTGTTCGAGAAAGCCATCCAGAAGGCCACCCCGGCCGAGGAGGTCAGGCAGCGAGTGATCAACCTAACCGACGAGATCACCTACTCCGTCTGCATGTACACGGCCCGCGGGCTCTTTGAGCGGGACAAACTCATATTTCTGGCACAAGTCACGTTTCAGGTAACATCTGGCCCCACTCCTCAGTGTGGTGCGCTCGCGGGTCCTCGCTGCAAATGCAGGTTCCTGGGCCCCTGCTCAGACCTGGGGATGCGGAACCTGCATTTTAACGAGATTCCCGGTGACGGGTGAATCCGAGTCACCACGGCACATGACGCGCCTCTCCTAGTTGACAGCAGGAAGGGGTTGGCATGGGAGCCCCTGAAAGGGTGCTCGGCTGGAGGGTTACAGAGAAACGCCATGCCACCGCGTTAGTGGTCAGCCCACGGCGCACGCAGGATTAAATCTGTTATGGAAATAAAGGTGCTAATGCATGAATAGTCCTCCTGTTCATACAGACCTGCTGAAACACTTTAAGAGTTTTGTTGTGATTAAGATTTCCTTTATATGTGGCTCTGAATCCAGGGTTCACTATGAGTTTCTCACTCTGCTAAGAGGGTGTCGGGATGAAGTTCCTTGGTGCTCTGGTACGCCCCCTAATGTTCCAGGGAAGGACGTGTTCTTTTCAGTCCCAAAGTACGTTCTGTTTGACCAAAAAAAAGAGTCTGACTCAGGAGAAAACCCTGCGTGGAGCCTGAGAAAGCCTGTGGGCGCCTGTCTGGGAGGTTGCACTCCCCTGCTGTCCACGGAGGCAGGCTGTCCAAGACAAGCGCTTCAAAATGACCACGACAGCCTGCTGGAGGCCTGGAGAGCTGGCATGCACCAATGACAAGGTGACATGGAGTATGACCCAGAAAATGTATGTGCTCAAAAGGATTGGAGCAGGTGTCCAAACAAATCTCATAGACAAACATTCATAGCATGATGCTCGGTCGCCAAAAGGCAGAAACACCCCAAGCGTCCAGTCACGGGTGATTGATGAACAAAGGGTGTCTCCACACGACGGACCCGCATTCAACCACGGAGGACTGAAGTCCTGACACATGACACACCGTGCGCGAGCCTTGAAAACATGAAGCCGAGTGGAAGAAGCCAGGCACAAGCGGGCACCCTCCTGTGATTCCGTTTATGGGAGACGCCTGCAAACCCAGAGACAGGGTAGATGGTGGGTGCCCGGCTGGATCTAGACAGAGGGAATGGCTGTACACAGTGTAGGTACTAAGTGCTGCTGGATTTTATACTTTCATAGTGTTGAAATGGTAAATTTTATGTGTATTTTAGCACAACTTAAAACATACACGTTAAGTGAAGACAAGGTTCTGCTCCAACCCAAAAGGGATGGACTGCCTTCCCCTGCAGGCGAGTGGGGGGCTCCCTCGGCTGGCCCCAGCCTGACCAGGGCTACCTGCAGAGAGCTGTTTGCCACCCACCCCACTGTTGGGGGATACCATCTAAGCGTGCCCCTGTGTCCCCTCAGGTCTTGTCCATGAAGAAAGAGCTCAATCCAGTGGAGCTGGACTTCCTCTTAAGGTTCCCATTCAAGACCGGCGTCATGTCACCGGTGGACTTCCTGCAGCCCCAGGGGTGGGGCGGCATCAAGGTTGGTGTCCAGACTTGAACACCATGAACTCGATCCCCGCTGTTGGGCCTTTCCTGCTCATGCTGGAGATGTTGACAAGGTGTTCCTGGCTGTGACCTTCCATAGAATGAGGCCCATGGGTAGGGCTGGGGAGTGGTGGGCTACCTGCTCACAGGGAACTCTGCCCTCCTATTCAAATATATCAGAGTCCATTACAGCCCTGCACATGGCCCTTCACACAGCCCTACGCACACGGGCTGCACATGACCTGCACACACGGCCCTGCACACAGCCCTACGCACACGGCTGCACATGACCTGCACACACAGCCCTACGCACACGGCTACATATGACCTGCACACACGGCCCTGCACACAGCCCTACGCACACGGGCTGCACATGACCTGCACACACGGCCCTGCACACAGCCCTACGCACACGGGGTGCACACAGCAAGTGGAGCCACCCCTCCACGGCTCCCCCACATCCCATTTCCAGGAAAGTACAGTGTCACAGCTATTCCTCAGATTCCTGGGCACACACCACACACTCAGGGGCCCTCAAGGACTCAGTTCAAAAAGACCTGAAGAAGGCAGCCCTCTGAGATGAGAATGGCCCGTTCCAGAACCCTCTGGAGAAGCAGCCAAGAGTCGTGCCCCAGATTAGATTCCTTCCTCCCGGGTTCCCAGCTGCTTTCTTGTCATCTTGGCATGCAGATTTAGCGACAGGCCAGGCCCCACAGCCTTTCTTTTCCCAGAGCCGTGGCTCCTTTTGGGGGCAGGTGCCCCTGGAGCCTGGGGAGAGCTGAAAGGGCCTTCTGCCCCTAGGCCCTCTCCGAAATGGACGAGTTCAAAAACCTGGACAGTGACATCGAAGGATCAGCCAAGAGGTGGAAAAAGTTTGTGGAGTCAGAAGCCCCCGAAAAGGAGATCTTCCCCAAGGAGTGGAAGAACAAAACAGCCCTGCAGAAGCTGTGCGTGATCAGGTGCATGAGGCCGGACCGCATGAGCTACGCCGTCAAGTGAGCGTGCTGTCCCCTGGGGTCGGAGGTGGGCGGAGGGCGCTGCTCTGCCGCCATGGATCTTGTCCCTCCAAGGCAGCGGGTGGGCACTGCGTGGGCACATGCCACTCCACCACTGGCCACTTCATCCCATTTCACAGGGGGAGGACGTGGGGCTCCCGGGGCCACCCCGTCTGCAGATTTGCGGATCCTGTTTCTGAGCTCCTGTTAGCTCTCGGTGTCCCAGGAAGTGGTCAAGGGGCCCCTTCACTTCCCACTGGCCTGAGCAGGAGGGAAGTCCGGGATAAACAATGGGGAAACATCCCCATGCGAGCCTCCAAGACTAAAAAGTGTGGGCCTCAGGGACTCCTGGGGCCGCCAAGCCCTTTTAGGACGTGTAGGGAGAAGGCGATAGCGAAGCCGTCAGCATTCCAGGCCTTTCATGCTCTCAATGGCTAAACTTAAAGGAAACCTTTTATTTTTGTCAGTTTGGGTTAATTTACCAAGAGAACTATTCTGACTTCATGAACAATTTCTCTGGACCTGAAACCAATCCATGATGGGAAAATCAGTTGTGGTCTTTCAGTTCCCCCAGCCACTCGCTGCCCGGTCGGGCCTGTCACTTCACAGAAGGGCTCCAGGAATAGCACATCCCATAGCTCCTGCAGCAGGTCCCCAGGGTGGACATCTGCGACGTCCCATCCACCCTCTCCTGGGGTGCAGAGGATTCGGCTTCCCCCAGCCCCCCACCAAGGCATATGAATTTTAGGGATACTGCGGGAAAGTCCCTCACTTTCAATAAGGGTGTTTCTGCCTACGTTCGGGATGATGTTGAAGTCCTTAAGTTGTCTAAGTTCAGGAATAGCCTAGAGAAATAAAAGAACAACATGCTAGCCCAGATGCCAGCCTGTGAAAAGGAAGGATGCCCAGGAAGGTGGGGATCCTATAGAACTATGGTTCTGGCAAATATGAATGGAGAACCCCAGCTCCCAGCTCTTAGGGTGGGACTATCTGCCCCAAAGGAGACGGAAGGGAAGGCACTTCCTCAGTATCCCTAAAATTCATTATGCCAGCCCCTACCCCTGGTCAGCTCCTGTCAAGGGTTGACTGTGTCTGCAGTGCAGCGGGCTGCGAGCACGCGGTGTCTTGGCTTCTCATTTGCTCTCAAAGTCTGATAGCAGCCGGGCTTCCCGGAGATGCCCACATCCCCAACAGAATTCCCTCTGACAAACGAGCCTGACTCGCACCCATGGGCTGTTCACAGACGTTTCTGTTTACTTTGTCCTCCTGGGACGAAGGGGAAAGGGACCAGGAGACGCTACAGGGCGTGTGCAGGAAGGCAGCGGAGCAAAACGAGAAATCCCACCACGGGTCCTGGGCTCAGCGCTGAAGTCGTCCAAGGCAGCAGACACCTGGCCACCGCACCAGGGATGTCACCGGCCTGGGGGTGGAGTGTGTCCAGCACACATCAGAGAGTTAGCACCCAAGTGCCCTGGTGGCCTGGAGGAAAGCCATGCGCACAGACCTGGGGCAGCAGCGCCCCTGGTGGGGCTGTGGGTGACTCCAAGCCCCAGGGGAACCCAAATGATGCTCTGCCACACTTCCACAACGTGGAGGAGAGCCGATTCACCTCCCTAAGTCCACAGGGGGAGTGTAGCTTAAAAGTAAGCAAGGAAAAATAAGAGCAAACTTTCCTCAAGGGCACATGGCATGTCAGGCACCCAAGCATGCCGCCTGCACCACCTCACCCCTAGCCCCGAGGCCGGGACCTTCCTTATGCCAGGCTCGCAGGCCCAGGTGGGAGTGGCTTCCCATGGTGGGGTCGGCGCCGGCACACTGGCTCTACACAAACCGCTCTGGTCTGCAGCTCTTGCCGGTTTCTGAGGTGTAAATACTGCCACTGGGCTGAACGCAGGCCCCCAGTGATCTGCTGTCAGCCCCGGGGAGCTGACAGCTGTGGCAGGGACACAGTGCTGGGGGCAACAGAGTCCAGTTGGAACCAGGCATCCACTACTGTGCAGCATTGATTCACTCACAGAGAATGACTGTGTCCTGCACCATTGTGAGCAATGTTGATTCAGTGACAGTCCTGGTCAGGGCAGGACTCGGCACATCCCTGTAGTCCTTCCTGGATAAGGGTCCTAGCATCTCTGTTCCGAGTCGATTCCAAAGGCCGGAATGGGGCGCAGCTGGAGGCCTTCGGGAGGAGCACCGACTCTCCACGCCAACCCTTCCCACCCTCTCCCGCCCCTGTGGTCAGTACTGATTCAGGAAAAAACAGAACCAGTGAAGGCCAGAGCAGGGGATAAACACCAGATAAAGGTGTCCCCAGAAAGTCCCGAGGGAGTGGGAAGTCCCCTCTGGCACCGGCCTGCAGATACCCCATTGAATCAGAGGGCAGGAGTCAGAGGGTGTGGGGTGGTCCGTCTGAAGGTTGTCCAGGATGCTCAGAGCATTCAGAGCCCCGCACTCGGGGATGAGCGGACCCCTCCCCAGGGGCTGCTATGGCCCTTCTTTCAAAGACTAGGCTGGACATTAATCTTGCCAACTTTAGCTCCTGATTCATTCAGAATATAGTAAGCTCAGCCATCGGCACCAAGGGTGAGGGCCAGAGTGCTAAGGTCCAACATTCACCCCAAACAACTCTAGATTTCCTATAAGAAGGACCTTGATGGACCCCAGGCTTTGATAAGGGCCATGGTGAAAAGCATTCAGGGCTCAGACCAGAGACTTGCTTCTGTAAAGAGAGGTATTGATGCAAAGTCCATTTTTCTTCTGTGACTTTCTGGTGACCCACGTTTTATGGTCCTTAAAACCCACTAAACAGCTATGATGTGAGCTCGCTCCCTTCCCCGCCAGCCTCCAGGCCGGGAAAGATCCCCGGTATGCAAAGACCAACCTACATCCTGCTCCTTTTTGCTGCCCTTGTTCAGAAATGTGTGACAAACAAAATCGTTAAACACCGACACCTTCATGAGAAGTAGCGAGGGCTCTGAGGGCCCACGGGCCGCCTGACGCCAAGGTGTGGCCACGTGCAACGCTTGTGTTCCCTCCCCCAGTGACCAGTGTGATTTGGAAACGGGGACACGTCAGGCAGCTGGACCACCCCACACATACGTGCTTGTAGGCTGCTCCGAGGAAGGGCACGTGGCAGGGCCCCAGGCACAGAGGGTACTGGAGTAATAACCACCGTGGCCGAGAGCACGCACACCCCACACCTTCCCTGGCACAGGGGAAAGCCCTGTAAAGACTTTGCGTTCTGACCAGAGAGCTTTCCTTGCTTGGGAAAGTCCACCGTGAAGCCACTGGTCACAGTGCCCCGTCCCCCTCACCCATGGGTCTGCCTGGGTGTGTCTTTCCAGGAACTTCGTGGAGGAGAAGATGGGCAGCAAGTTCGTGGAGGGCCGGAGCGTGGAGTTTTCCAAGTCCTACGAGGAGAGCAGCCCCTCCACGCCTATCTTCTTCATCCTTTCCCCAGGGGTTGACCCTCTGAAAGATGTGGAAGCCCTGGGTAAGTGTAGCCACAAGAGATGTCCTCAGAAACGGGTGTGCGTCCATCACTGGACAATGGGAGACATAAATCAAAATCGCAGCGAGACATCACCTTGCCCCCAAAAGGATGATTGTTATGAAAATCACAGAAAATGGCAGGTGTGGGCAGAGGTAGAGGAACTGGAGGTTGGGGTGCTTGTAAGACAGGCAGCCGCCCTGGATGCTGCCTGGCGGGTCCTCGGTAGGATGGACTAGCGTCACCATGGGACCAGCAGCCCCATTCTGGGGAATACACCCAAAAGAGCTGAGAGCAGGTGTTCAAACAAGTACTTCACAGGGATGCCCGCTCACAGTGGCCAGAGGGTCGATACAAGCCGACATCCACAAACAGGAAAGGGGAAGCAAAATGCAGTCCGTCTGTACAGCCGGGTATCACTCGGCCATAAAAAGGAACGAAGCACTGAGACACACCCCTGCCTGGAGGGGACCTGAAAACATGCCCAGAAGCCAGACACCAAGGCTCCGTGTTACTCTGTTTATCTGAAATGTCCAGAACAGGCAAATCCGTGCAGACATGCAGCAAATTGGTGGTTGCCGGGCCGGGAAAAGGCAGGAGGCTACTTCAAGGGGACGACTTCCGCCCGGGGGATGCGGATGTTCTGGAAGCAGATGGACAGCTGCTCAATACTGTGAATGTCACTGAATTGTTCACTTTAAGATGGCTTTTAAAATGACAAGTTTGATGTGATGTGTCTTTTACCACAATAAAAAAGCCAGGGAGGGTGTTGGATCCGCAGCTTGTATTGCAGAGCCTCAGCCTCTGCCCTTGCTTTGCCCCCATGGCTTTTCCTGTTTTTCTTTCCTTCAGGGAAAAAACTGGGATTTACCATAGACAACGGGAAACTGCATAACGTGTCCCTGGGGCAGGGACAAGAGGTGGTGGCCGAGAATGCACTCGATGTGGCTGCAGAGATGGGACACTGGGTCATTCTGCAGGTATGGGGGCGCCGGCGCCCTGGGGCAGGCTGGGGCCCTACAGCCACTGCCAGAGGGGCAGGGGCTCCCCCACCATGTTCAGTTACGCCTGGTCAGTCGGAGGTGTGGAGTCCCCACTGCTCACGGGAAAGTGTGGATTCTTCAATGGGGAGAAAGACTGGGGACTGACCCCTAAAGAGATATTTAAAATCAAACCCCCGGAGTGGACAAAGCCTCCCCCTCCTCCTTGCTTGGAGAGAGTGACCCCACCCCAGGAAGTGCTCCCTCCACGTTTGGGGTAAATCCATACCACCACCCCTCTGCGGCCTCTCCTAGCCCTTGCCCTCCAGGACCACCCTACTTCTGCAGGCCCCCCAGGGGACACTGACCTCAATGCACAGGGCTACCTGGTCCCACATGGAGACGTGAGCTTCAAGTCATTTCTTGGTACCCAAACCTCTCACAGGAGGGTGGGAACCCTATTGTCCCAGCCTTCCATTGGTGGAGGGCGGGAGGGACTCACCAGAGGCTGGAGGTCTTGAGTTAACTGAGCACCACTGGCTTCATTGCCTGGGTGAAATTATCCAGCATGACCAGTACCTGGGAAGGTGGACAGCAGGGTGAGGGGTGCAGGTGAGCGCTGCCGGGGCAGGGAGGAGTGTGTGGGTGCCAAGCCCTGGTCTGGGCCATAGAACGTCCACCTTGTGGCCCGGTGGCTAAGCACCCTGGACAAGAAGGTGGAGTGGTACAGCGCCTGCAGCCACCGGGACTACCGCGTGTTCATCAGCGCCGAGCCTGCCCCCAGCCCCGAGTCCCACATCATCCCCCAGGGCATCCTGGAAAACGCCATCAAAATCACCAGTGAGCCTCCCACGGGCATGCACGCCAACCTGCACAGGGCCCTGGACCTCTTCACCCAGGTAAGGCGGCTTCCCCTCCTGTGCGTGTGCTGGCCCCGGCCCCCAAGTCCAAGCACCCCTCAAGATGCAGGAATAGAATCTCTGGGCCTGCAACTGTGGGTCAGACTGTGAACTGGGACCCCCCACACTGGGGCTCTCCCGATCATACCTCCCACAAAGCACACGAGCACACACACCCACAAAGCACACGAGCACACACACACACATGGCAAAACCAGTGTATCCCTGCAGACAGTTCAAGGTGCTGGGGGTACCCACAATCTGCAGCTTTATAAGAGGAAGGCATATCGATCATCAGTTTCATGACCAGCAAGTCAGCACAGGTGACACAGCCTGGCCCCTTGTTTGTCCTTAGGAAGTGGCCAGCTCCTAGGGCAGTTTTCTGATGGTCAGTCAGCTGCTCTGGGGCGGTGGTACCTCCCAGGCCCCTACTTCCACTCCTCAGGAGGCGTGGTGCCAGGCAAAGGCCATTGCAGGCGAGGCGCCTGTGCTGGGCTCTGCACTCTGGTTCCGTGGCCAGGCCGCCCTCCTCCCCAGGTGCACACACCCCACCCCACCTCCAGCGGGAAGGCTGCAAAAACACAGTCCAGCTGCCTGGTGTCCAGGACGGGTGCTGGGGCAGCCTGACTCCTCCCTCCTTCCCAGACCTCACAGCCCCGAGGCCTCGCTCCCTTAGGCAAATCTCTAGCATCTATATTCCTCTTAGGGCACCTGATCATCCTCTGTTCTATACCAGAACTCCCTGGGTACACACACTCACTCTCCCAGTCATAGTCTAAAACCTTTTGAGGAAGAAGCCCTGTATTCTCCAGTAACGCCCACGAAGGTCTACTTACGGAGCATGCTGTGCCAAGAACACATAACTTCCGTATATCATCTGGCTTATTTAACATAAACAAAAAAACCTCTATGAAAATATCTGAGTCATCAACTAACAAGTCCCTACTGGCCTTTAAAGGGCCCACCAAGGCCAGAGTGAGGAGTCCCAGAGCTGAAAGGAGAGCCCCTGTGCAGAGCTCACACCTTCCCCTCAGCAGTACACACAGCGTGCCCGGGACACTGCCGGCACAAGGGACAGGATGAGATCAAGACCCATTACATGGGCAACTGGCCTGCAGTCTGGCGTGGGCGTGCACCTGTTCACAGGAATGGGAATCATGTGACAGATGCAGGGACGTGCTCAGGGCCCCAGGGCAGTGCTGCCCCAACAGGTCACGGGCTGAGCAGGTTCCCTGAGATACGAGCAGAACTGGAGGACTTCAGTGGATTTTTTTGCAATTTGACATTGCTGTGAATCTGAGAACGTGACCGGTTTCTCCTTTGAATTGTATTTTGCTTAACTGTCGGTCCATGAGAGATGGAGCGGGGCAGGGGGAGGATGCGGGGCAAGGTAGGTCGGAAGCTGGTCCCTGCTTCCAGGAGTCCAAGGCCACCCCAGGCAGCACAGAGGGCACTGAGCCAGTCTCGGCTGGGGAGCAGGTGCCAAGGCAGAGACAGTGAGACCTGAGGGGCAGGCAGAGGTTGGCCAGGTGCAGAGGTGTGGACAGAACATGCCAGAGCCTTTTGAGACCGGAAAACAGCTTGCTGCTAGAGTGGGGCCCACTGGGCCAGCTGACGCCTCTGGGCAGCAAGGGGGCTGGGGAGAGGTTCTGGGGCTCCAGATGTGAGAATCTGAGGCTCCACGTATTGCCTGGCCAGGGGAGGCCTGAGGAAGGCTGGCCCACTGCTCCCTGAGCTGACCCTCCCAAGTTTAGGGCCCACGGCCTCCCGAGTGGTCCCAGTAAAAGGTGGTGGTGGTTGGCAGCACCCAGGCCATCCTCGGACACGTCCCTGATCACACACTGCAGAGGCCTGGGAAGCTGGTGGCGAATGACCCAGTGAGAACTCTGGAGGCAGGAGTTGGAGCCCACCAGGCTCTATCCTCGGGGGCCATCTTCTCCCTTGGTCTGGTGTTGGGAAGGGGGCCAGCCAGGTCCGTGTCCTGGGCGCACTGGTGAGGGTGGCAAGAGGCAGGGCCTGCAGGGAGTGTCAGGGTGAGGGAGCCCCACCTGCATCCCTCCTTTTCCACGTCGCACAGGGAGATTACAGGAACTTGAGGTTGGGGCCCTCTCTTGATACTTTTTCCTGACCATGTGACAGATGTCTGTCCCTCGCCTGGCTTTCTGGCCACTGTGCCTGTGGCCCCTGGCCCAGAGGTGCTCCGGGTCAGTGCTGAGCAGATGAGGAAGGGCAAGGGAGCTTCCAAAGCCCACACTGTGCAGGACCCACCACTTAGCAAAGACTGATCCACCAAAACCTCACCAACCAGGGATCTATGTTTCAGAATCCAGGCCGCATCTGCCTTTCCCTGGGGCCATTAAAAAGGAGGGTTTGCTAAGCACCCCTCCCTGACAGGAGGACTGGACCTGATTGTTTTGAGAGTTTGGGACACAGTTTATGTGTAAAGGATGAAGAATGTTGATAATTGCAAAGGAGCGTTTCTCTTTAAGCGGGTTCTGAAATGGCCTGTACTTGGGAATATTTTATTAGGATGCAATATCGATAACTTATAATCAATTCTTACGTGATAAAACTGCATTTCTGAAAGAAACAAGGACAAGAAAGCATTTTCTGCTCCTACCTTGGCAGTCCGGGCCTCCCCCAGCTCAGAGCCATCCACGGCTTTGACCCCACCCCACTCCCACCCCCCAACCCCTCACCCACACCCCCATCCTACCGCAAGCCCACCTCTATCCTGCCCCCGTCACCCCCACCCCCACCCCCACCCCAGCAAAGCAGCTGGCAAAGGCAGGACTCTAGATCAGCTGGGATGCCTGTGACCCCTGACCCCAGCATGTGTCCTGCAGGACACCCTGGAGCTGTGCACCAAGGAGACGGAGTTCAAGAGCATCCTGTTTGCCCTGTGCTACTTCCACGCTGTGGTGGCCGAGAGACGCAAGTTTGGGGCCCAGGGCTGGAACAGGTCTTACCCCTTCAACAACGGGGACCTGACCATCTCCATCAACGTGCTCTACAACTACCTGGAGGCCAACGCCAAGGTGAAGGGCATGGGCACGTCTCACCTGGCACGTGCCGGGTACACCTCCCTCCCTCGCTCCCTCAGTCCTTTGATGCGCAACAGGTGTTACACAGGTTTCATAAGCCAGGTGACCCCACCAATCTAAGGATTAGCAACCCGCCCTGGGCACCACTTCCTGCTGTCTGGCAGCTCTTCTCCCCCACACTCCATCGGGGCAGGGATCTTGGGGGGTCTGCCCATCCTGCCCCTGAACAGGGATTTCCCCCCAGAAAGCCCGGTACCCGGGGCAGCCTAAGCCAGGAGTGGAAACAGTCGGGCCTTCCGGCCATGGGCCTCACCGAGGCTGTGTCTGGAGACAGAACCCAGGTTTAGGGAAGAGGGCCAGAGAGTCCTGTAAAGGCAGGAACGCTGCCTTCGTTCTGAGTGAAAATCACAGTAAGTGTGTAAAGTGATGCACAAACAGCTACAGAGACCTGGAAAGCAAGCCAGCATCCTCCAGCAACTGTGTGTGGCCACAAGGGCCCAGGACCGCACGGCCTGGAGGCTGTGGCCACAGTGCGGGCGAGTCCAGGGCAGGGCAAGGGGAGCACAGGCCTGCACGCCCGCTCCCCTCAGGCAGTCCGCGACGTCTGACAGGGCCCACCGCGGGCCACCGCCCAAGACCTGTGGCATCACACACCAGCTTGCCCTTGGCCTGCGGAGTGGGCTGCCCCCCCAGGCGCCAGCTCAGACAGTAGAGGAAGATAGGCTCCCAGGACTACCGCCACCCAAGTCTGAGCCCAGACTGCCACTTCCTGGTTCCCTGGGGAAGGCAGGAGGGCGGAACCGGCTGGAAGGCAGCTCCTCTGGGGAAGGGCAGGCGTCCGTTTGCAGGACGGAGCTGGAGGCCGCCGGCAGCCTGTCCTCTGACACTCACACAATGAGTGAACACAAAGGGGCAGACGGAAGAATTGTTTATCGTCATGTCATTTCGTCAGAGCACTTCTCTCTGGGGAGATTTGAGTGGGACAAACAGTCTTGCTAAAATTAAAAAAAAAGTTTCCATTACACACACACATACTGAAGCCAAGTTGGGTAAGAAACGGCCCGAGAATGTGCACGGTGTGCTTCAGTGACCCGTGGAGAGGAGGTAAATGACGTGCGAAGGAACCCCACGGCCTGCTGTGCGGCTGGTGAGGCTGTGGTGCCGGCCCGCACTGGTGCGGCCTTCCCTTTGCAAGCTCACGGCCCTGGGGAGGCATGCCGTGCTGCCGTCCGTGTCCCACAGCTGTTCTTGCCTCCTGACTCGGACACAGATCAGTGTTTCCCACCCCAGAGGGTTTGTTAAAGACGCAGGCCAGCCTGCTTGGACCCTCTCAGGGGAGGCCTGGAAAGGCGTCTCTGACGAGCTCTCCAGGGCACACCACCTGGCAGGTGTGGGATCAGGATGGCATCCATCCCAGGCGGGTACTCCCACGGACCCTCCAACCCACAGGCAGCCTGTGGGGCCAGGGGGCCAGCCTGGCCTCACAAGGACGCAGAAGCAGCAGAATGGCGGCTCAGCCTGAACCCAGGATGACCCAGCAGAGAGAGAACTTCCGGCCACCAAAGGGCACTTAGGGGATACTGGTGTTCTGAGTAAAAATTCATGAGGCCAAAGCAGACAGTGTCACATGAATAGGTTTTTATTCAGTTAACTCTGCCAGTATTTGGTAAAAGCCAGGTAGGGGCCCAGAAAAGCCACAGGACAGAAGTGCCCAGCGGCCTTTAGGGAGCAGCGGCCTCAGAGGAGATATGGAGGCGGCGATGGCCTGGCCCAGCTCGGCCTGGCCACACATGACACACAGCGAGTCCCAACAGAGCTGAAACATGCCCTGGACCTCAAAGGCTCAGTACCATAAACACCTCCCTAATCATTTTACGCTGATTACCTGTTGGAACGACCTTCATCCTTGAGCAGCTGCTACAAAATGGGAGGCGGCATCTGTGGCTGCGCGCTGGGGTGGATGTGCCAGAGGGACGGCTGTGCGCCGCAGCGTGGGAAGCGCACTCCCGGCCTTGTGATGGGGCGGAGCCGGCCCCAGAGGCTGCGCGCAGCGGCCGAGAGCGGCAGGCACCCCAGGCAGAGGGCTCAGCGCAGCCTCAGTCCCTGCAGCCCGGAAGCCATCCTGGCCGGAAGCCGTTGGCACCACAGAGACCTCTGAGGCCCCCGTGCTGTGAGCTCTGGGAATGGAGGAAGGAGCCTGGGAGCCGGGACCCAGGCCAGTTCAGTGGGGTCCCAAGGAAGACACACTGGATGTGTTCTGAAGATATGACCGACAGGACCCCATTCTGCCCTGGAGTCAGTGCCTGCTGAGCGTGGAACTGAACTGCTTTTACTAATGGGACAGTGAAGGGACAGCCGTAGATGGTCCCATGTGTCCGAGCATGCTCACAGAGACAGGACCGGGCAGACGAGCTGGCAGAAGCCTGGTTAGAGGTCAGGGTGGGAGCGCAGTCTAGGGTGCTGGGGAAGGGGAGGCGAGGCCTAGTGACTGAGGGTAACAGCAACCCTGCAGACTGCTGGGAGAGAAAGGAGGGGTTGGCAGAGCAGCTCCTGGGGAGCTGGCCCCTACAGACGCAGTGGAGGGGCCTTCCCTGACTGTGTCCCGCCTTCCTAAGGTGCCCTGGGACGATCTCCGCTACCTTTTTGGGGAAATCATGTACGGTGGCCACATCACAGATGACTGGGACCGCCGGCTCTGCAGGACGTACCTGGAGGAGTATATCCGGGCTGAGATGCTGGAGGGAGGGACCCTGCTGGCCCCAGGCTTTCAGATCCCCCCCAACCTGGACTACAAGGTGAGGGGCACTCCTTCCCAGGGGCCATACCAAATGCACCGTGAGCTCACTCTGCTGCCACAGGGACAAAGGCTGATGCTGTCCTGTGGGTCCAGGTCCCCACCTTGCATCACACATGTTGTATCAGTGATCAAGCAAGAAGCCAGGCAACCCAAGTAAGGAGGCTTGAAATGCAGCCTCCGGGGAGGGAGTGGAAAGTGGCTCTGTGCAGCTGGAAGCAGAAAGGAGCAGCCCAACAGGGGTGTTCAGGAACCAGCGGGGTTTATACAGGGCAAGATGGGCAAAACATTCTGGGAGGAAATACTTAATAAACGGAGGACACGGTGCCAGCCTTGGCAGCCTGCTGACCCACCACCCCGTTTCAGGGCTACCACAAATACATCGACGAGAACCTGCCCCCCGAGAGCCCCTACCTGTACGGCCTGCATCCCAATGCTGAGATTGGCTTCTTGACAGTCACGTCAGAGAAGCTGTTTCGCACCGTCCTGGAAATGCAGCCCAAAGAGACCGACTCGGGGGCAGGCACAGGAGTATCTCGCGAGGAGAAGGCAGGAGCCTTAATGTCTATATCGGGGCCTAGAGCCTGGGGGTGGCAGAGGGACCACACCTGGGACCCACCCCAGACCTCGGCATCAGAGTCTGCAATGGGGCCCGCAAGCTGGCTCCCAGGTCCCAGGGCACGAAGGTGGGCGGAGCACCACAGGCCTAGAGAGAGACTTGGGGGCAGCCGGCAGGCCTCCCTCCCCAAGCCTTCCAATGCCACCAGCTGGGTGCCGGAGAGCGCCTGCTGCCCCCCTCACCCTGGGAGCAGGAGAGCCCCGGGACCTCCACACACCCTAGGACAGTCCCTCCAGATGAGCTTAGATGGTCACAGTGGGCAGATCCCAACAGCACTCAAAAGAACCTGAAGATCTCAGCGTAGCACAGCTACATTCTGGGTCACCCCTGCCATCTCAGGCTGGCATCGGCTCCTTGGCACTCAGGAACAGTCTGCACAAGTCTATTGAAACACAGCGAAATATTGGGCTTGAGTGGAAGAGCCTCAGTGCTCTCAGAGGCCAGAACCTTTCCTCAGTCTAATGACTGAAGCCAGAAATCTGAAGGGCCGTGGTGAACCTGTCCCTGGGTGGGCCAGTCCTCACACTCCCTGCAGATGGCCCAGAGGACAAGGACACACTGCCACGGCCACCAGCAGGTGAAGTGACAGGGGAGGGAGGCATCCGTGGTGCTCCCATGACCACAGCCAGGTGGCCTTCACAGTGGGGCCGGAACACTTGAAGCCTGGGCCACGGTCCCCTTTCCCTCATCCAAAGTGTGGCTGCGCCTCCGGGCTCGCTTTCTGGCAGCTCTGTTCCACTTTGCTCCCGGATCCGGGGCCGGGACCACCGGGGCGGGCTCCCTGCCCCTGGGCTGTGCCCGGCAGAGGGTGGGCTGGTGTCGGCGGTGACGGGGGCTCACCGGGGACTGGCTTCCAGGTGAAAGCCGTGCTGGATGAGATCCTGGAGAAGGTCCCAGAGCCGTTCAGCATGGCCGAGCTCATGGCAAAGGCTGCTGAGAGGACCCCCTACATGGTGGCTGCCCTCCAAGAATGTGAACGAATGAACATCCTAACCCACGAGATGCGCCGTTCACTCAAGGAGCTGAACCTGGGGCTGAAGGTAAAAAAAGATGTGGGGCCGCCGGGCGCAGGCGCGACTTGGGAAGCCGGCTGGTCGCCACCGGCTGCCTCAGCAGCACGAAGGACAGAGCCCAGGCCACGGCGCTCCTGACAAGCCACGGGAGGTCACCTAGGCTGCACCCCGGCAGGAGACGCTGGCTTGGCCAAGGGATGTCTGCAGAGGCACCACCCAGACCCACACTCCATGTCAAACTACCTTCTCTTGATGACTCACGACACGCAGTGGGAACTCCCACATTCTCCATGACTCACGACACGCGGGCAGGTCTCCCACATTCTGAGAGCGGCAAACCTAGGCACAGGACTGACCAGGGCTGCATGCGTGTGGTGCACACAGCCTGGGCCCCCAGCCCCCCCATCTTTCTGTCCCTTAGGGGGAACTGACCATCACCCTCGAC
Source organism: Smutsia gigantea (assembly GCA_032199065.1). NCBI lineage: Eukaryota > Metazoa > Chordata > Mammalia > Pholidota > Manidae > Smutsia > Smutsia gigantea. The sequence continues at coordinate 52,757 of JAVSCE010009352.1, read as the reverse complement.
ATGGAGGACCTGTCCACAGCTCTGTTCTACGACACTGTGCCTGACACATGGGTGGCCCGGGCCTACCCCTCCATGATGGGCCTGGCGGCCTGGTATGCTGACCTACTGCTCCGCATCAGGGTAAGGCACTCCTGTGGAAGTCACTGACCTCACAACACACCCCCTCCGAGCCCCAGAACACGGAGGCCTGCTGGCCAGGCTTTTGTCAAAGCAGAGCCCGAAGGCCCGGCCCAAGGCACACAGACAGAGACACCCACGGTGCAGGCACTTCTTCCCAAAGGAAGAAAACAGTGGGCCTGAAGCGAGGGCAGCTTCCGTCCACACTAACGTGGAGCGCTCTCCAACAGGTGCAGAAAGCTCATGTGAGGCCCACAGTGAGGTCATGACATCAAAAGCCTCTTTTGGGCGCCCGAGCTACCGTCCGATGTCAGTCCTCCTTTCCCAACCCTTCTCTTCCTGCTCCCGTGTAACCGGGAGCCATGACAGTAAGGCTGTGTCACAGGCAGGTGGCCGAGGCCCACTGGCCTCTCTCGATAAGGCTCTCTTGCACATGTTCACAGGAGCTTGAAGCCTGGACGACGGACTTCGCCCTGCCCACCACTGTGTGGCTGGCTGGCTTCTTCAACCCCCAGTCCTTCCTCACCGCCATCATGCAGTCCATGGCCAGGAAGAACGAGTGGCCGCTGGACAAGATGTGTCTGTCTGTGGAAGTGACCAAGAAGAACAGGGAGGACGTGATTGCTCCACCCCGAGAGGGCTCCTACGTATACGGGCTCTTCATGGAAGGTAACAAGGGTGCCATCTATAGGAGCGTCCAGGGCCAGTTCCACTTGGCTGGAGGACAGAGACTAGCTCTTGGCAAAGGCAGGCAGCGTGCAAAGGGATGGAGGGCCAGTGGGAGAGAGGAACTCAGGGGGCTCACCAGCTTGCAGCTTGGAGCTGAGAATGTGCTCAGACAGGTCTGCGGGAGAGGCGAACGCACCACTCCGGGCCACCAGCCAGGCTCAGCTGTGCTGAAAATGGCAGGCTTGCCCTCACCTGTGGGTGCCCGCTTCCCCGTGTGAGGAACTGGGTCCTGCAGGCCTGAGCAGGAAGCCCAGGGCAGACTAGGTTTGGGGCTCCCGGCGCTCTTCCCAGTCCCCCTCGGGTGGCCGGGACTCGGCTGCCTGCTCCTGCAGCCCCATCCCGCTCAGGCACCCTACATGCCGGGCAGCTCAGCAGCTGGGCCACCTGTCCAGCAGGATGTCCGGGCGTGGCCAGCAAAGGCTCAGGGCCCCCGTCCATGTCCCCACCCCCTCCAGATGAGCACAGCAGCAGCCACTCTCCACGTTTATTTTGGAGGTAGAGACAGGAAATATAAACATAAAATGGGGCGAACAGACACAATAGCAGTCTGGTCACAGGCCAGTCATGGCTCTGCGGCACATATATACATGTAACTCATACCACATATGTACACCGGACAGACACCACGTGTGAAGGGACCCGGGGAACGTTCACCTCCTGCCGTTTCCAGTAGGAGTTAGGATTTCCTGCCTCTGAAATTAAGAAGCTGACAGATGAGGTTCTGAAAACGCCACAGATGTAGACGGTGGGGGGAGCAGGCGTGCCGGTGCTGAGGCGCCCGGCGCGGCCACGACGTGCACACAGCTTCTCACCAAGTCCGGTTTACTACTCTGTTTTCAGCAAGCCCTGTGCCAGTCCAGCCCCTGGCACCAGTCTGAGCTCCTTAGGGGACGGAGCCAGGCCGGGTGTCTCAAGGGCACCAGCCTCTCTCTGCAGGGGTGGGAGTGCAACACTAGGCTTCTCCCCCCCCCGCCCCCCCCGGCTCTCCCCTCATTCGCTGCCAGCAGGAGCCAGTCACCTCTCCTTGGGCCACCCTGACGCCCAGCCGCGCTATCCCGCAGGAGCTCGCTGGGACACCCAGACCGGAGTCATCGCAGAAGCAAGGCTGAAGGAGCTGACACCAGCCATGCCCGTCATCTTCATCAAGGCCATCCCTGTGGACCGCATGGAAACCAAGAACATATATGAGTGTCCCGTGTACAAAACACGCATCCGTGGCCCCACCTATGTCTGGACCTTTAATCTGAAGACCAAAGAGAAGGCAGCCAAGTGGGTGCTGGCGGCTGTGGCTCTGCTCTTACAGGTCTAGCCGGCTGCTTGTGTCCTGCTGCAAGGCCCACACTCCTTGGAGCCAGAACCTAACCACAGCTTCACGTTCACAGTTCAAAACTCACCCTTGGAACCAGTACTTCCTTTTACAGGAACTGATGGTTGTTTTTTGTTCTAAATAATCAGGGCACTTTATAACCACATGCATCTGTACTGGCCGGAGGGTGGAGAGCAGTGTGGAAGGGGGTGTGCGCTGGAGTAAAACAGTGAAATCACCTAGCTGTGCTTGTCTGATTCACCCTAGGGGCCTTCAGCTCTGCACCTGAGGGCCACCGGGCCAGACTCAGGCTGGAGATGAGGCCCGAAGCCCAGCGCCCTGGGCAAGCATCCCAGGAACCCACCCTCCACACCTGGACTCCCCAGAGGGGGCAGCCGGTTTATTTCTCCGCACAAGCAGTGTGTAGGGTTAGGGTGTGGGTGTGGTGGTGCACCCGCCGGCCTGACGTTACACGCCAACAGCATGGGGGGCACAGACACTCCCTCGCAAAGCACTCTCTCTCCTCTCAGCCACAAGAGACCTTTCCTCAATGATGGTAATGCCTCCTCCCTGCCCAGAATTTGGGAAACACACCACTCTGCCGAGGCAGCGTTTCCCAGCAGCGGAGGCACTGCCTGCTTTCTGAAATGATAGGAAAGGGCCCAGGACACTCAGACTCAGGGGACTGCCTGCAGCTCGTCCGCGTCCTGGTCGGGCACACATCTCTTGGGTCCACGACACTTCGCGGAGTCCGCTGGTTCACTTTAGCATAGGAACCTGTTTTCTCCCCTCTCCTTCCCCGTCCCCACCCCCAGTGCTCATTTCCTGGCTCGGTGGTGGTGCCTCCAGAGCCTAAGGCACAGCTGGGACCCTGTGCCCGAGTTCCAAAGAAAGACGTGAGGCTGCTCTGCAAAGCCTACGATCCAGGCACCCGCGTGGCACTGGGCAGGGGAAGGCCAACTCCCTGAGCCCAGCTAAGGAACCCGCTGGGCCCTGTGAGAAAAGGTGGTCCACAGGTGGCCAGTGGGGAGGGAGGTGGGAGAGGCAGTGGTGCTATGGTGTCAGGCCTAGGGGCCCCTATCTTTACTGGTAGGAGGGGGTTTCTAACTGCAACCAGAATGAGTTCAGAAGTGACACCAGGGACACCCAGACCCATCTGATTTTTCGTGGCCACACTGACACGGGACATTCTAGCAAAGTGCCCAGCTGTCAGGCACAGCCAGCCAGGGCAGTGGGGTACCCACACAAGGATGGGCTAGCTGGGCCCACAATTCCAGGTAAGACGGACGCCAGAGGGGGCCACAGGTGGCAGGCGCCCTGATGTCTTCAGGCTTAAATGCGGAGGAAAGGAGCTCCTAGGGAAATCTGGCCTCGTTCTACTTCAACTTGATTCTGAAGCTTTGTGAAACCTCTTTCCAAATGTATCCAAGTATTCTCACCCAAACCATGGGTGAAGGAGAGATCCTGGAAGACCTAATTCTGAGGCTAAAACTTTGCCATATCCCAGGGCCCGGTGGGGCTGATAAAAGGGAGATGGAAAAGGTCCCTGAAACCACCTCTCCCTGGGTCCTGAAGAACACAAGCCCTTTGGGGGAAGGCAAGTTTGGGCCAGTGAGCCTGGCTGCCAGGCAGCTACCTCCGCTGGCCAGGAGGGGTCACTGTAGCCCTTTGTGTCCAGGCTGGAGGGGCAGGAGAGTCACTCTTCTGACTGGAGGACATAAAACTGCCAGTGGCCACCAGGCAACTCATTTTCAATCCCTGGTAGTAACTATAAAATGGGAAGGTTTCCCAATCTTGCTTTTAGAGCCTAAAATAAAACAGTAATTTATTCCACACATACATATTGTGGGTAGCTGACAAAATTATCCCCCAACTCTCCAAGAGATGATTCACCTTTGGGGTGTGATCCAGTGATGGAACACAGGCTGGGACAAAGCCTCCTTTGCATCGGGAAGTGCGGGAGGCCTGGGCATCCTGCCTTCTGCACTGAGCCTCTGACTCCTGGTGGACTGGAGAGCTCGGGAGCCTCGGTGTGGGGAGAGCTCCTGGGTGGAATGACTGACTGGGACTGTCTTGGAGGCAATTAGCAGAGACAAAGGGAACAGCAGAGCATGGAGGGAACAAGCCACTGATTGCTCAAGTCAGGCTGTGGTCCCACAGAATCTGCAGGAATGTGAACGCTGTTGACCGAAAGCCTCTCTCCAAACAGAAACCCAGTGCCCCGGCACATTCCTTTGGCTTCTCACAGGACAACTGATGACTAGTGAGAAGCAAACAGTGTTAACGGGTGTACTGCTGACCCAAGGCTCTGTGGCCATGGCTGCCCTGCTCTGCAGGTCTGCCTGGCCCTGCAAGGGGCTGCAGACACTCACAGGCTAAGACGAGGTGCCCCAGCCCCAGACCGACCCCCCAGGCACACAGCAAGGCTGTACTGGACAGGCCAGCCAGGGCCTCCCACAACCCATGAAGATGACCAGGGGAAAACATGGAAAGCTGCTTCCAGAGGCAACGTGCAGGGACGGAATGGAATCCAATCTCCCCCCAGAGGACGAGCTACTGTGCCCTGAGGCCAAGAGGCCTCTGGAAGGTCTTATATTCTGTGCGAAGTTCCAGCACCTGCAGGTGTAGAGGTTGGCATGAAGTTCTGAAATCTGCAGGGGGGGGAGAACCTTGGCCTTTAATAAATACACGTGTGTTTTAAAGATGCCCTGTTGCAAGGAGGTGACACAAAAATGTTTTAAGCAGATCCAGTAAAAATGTTCATTACTCAACAAATGAATTGCAGAGAAAAAAAAAATGAGGGAACCTGCAGATTAGAAGAGACTCAGGTGACGTGCCACCAGTCACAGGCGAAGGCCCTGTCTGAACTCAGTCACATGGACACACTGGAAGATTTAAAAGAAATAAAAAATATTTATAAGGCCACTGGAATTGTGAATACCTTCTGGAGTATTTGATGATATTAAGGAATTCTTGCTAATGTTTTAATCAGGTATGATAATGGTATAATGCTTTGGGGTTTTGGTACTAAAAATGTTTGAAGGGGAAAACAGCAATATGCACATATTACTTAGAAATAAAAGAGTCGAGAGTAGCTGCTTGGGAGGAAGAGAGGGCAGGAAACAGCTGGATTCTGTTTGTTTTCTAGTATTATTTTACTCTCTATAAACTTGTACATTTGAAGAAAATTAAAAGTAATTAAAATATGGAGGAAAAACTATATGATGAAGTGAAATACATTTTTTTTTTAATGAGGGTGGGAGAACTATGGTACCAGGACCAAGGGACCCGACACCACCAGGCTGCCAAGGCCGACCGTGGGACACAGGCCGCCTGCCCCCTCCCTCCCCACAAGCCAGGAGCAGACTGCCACACCCACCCAGAGCGCCCAGGAGCAGGCCCTTTGGGCGCCAGTGGGCATGGGGTCAGGGTCTAAAGGGGTCTGGACCACAGGGGCCACACTCAGGAGAGAACCCACTCTGATGGCAGCCATACCCACCTGACCCTTGGGCTCTGGAAAGCCATGGGGCAACTCAGGTTAGGCCTGCTCGTGCCCCATGGGGGACACAGCCGGTGGCACTGGAAGCAGGGCAGCAGCCTCGGAGGCTAGGGCAGGCTGCTTCTGTGCAGGCCGGGCGTGTCCTGTGACCAGCTGCCACGTGGAGACCATCACAGGCCCACAAGTGCACATCACAGAAACGTCAAGAAAACGAGGCAGTAGCCAGAAGCCCAGATCTGCGCGTCCTCCTCCCAGCGCCGCAGCTGGCAGTGCAGCGGGCCAGAGCTGTTCTCCCAAGCATGTTCCTCCTCCCGCTCCCACTGCTAGGCCCCTGCCCCAGGAGCTCCCCCAGCCTCCCCATGAAGCCAACCCCACCGTGGCCTGAGGGAGGTGGAAGGGCTGCCTGACTTGTGTCAGGCTGCAAAATCTGGTGATAACCCTCCCTGACCTGACAGACCACTCAGAATGCAATCAGTGACAGGACACACACAGAGCCCTCGGATCCCTGCCAGAGGTCCCAGGACCTGGCTGAGGTGGAAGCCACCTGCCTTACAGGGAATGTCTGGGAACACTGGGCTGGGTCGGCACAAGGCAGCACCTGTCTGTCCTCAGAAGAAGTTCTTGATCAGTGGAGTCACCATCTTCACCCACAGCTTCACCTGCCGACTTGGCTGCTCAAACGTGGCAGAGGACACCACACCTGACCTCAGGTAGAGCTGCTCTTGCTCCTGAGGAAGAGGAACGAACAGGAATTAGGCGTCTCCTCCAGTGCCATCACATGCCCAGGTGGCCCAGAGACGCAGGGGGAGCTGAGAGGCAAGGGAGGCCAGGCCCTGCTAGCTGCCCCTGCAAATCATTCACTAGAAAACCTAAGATGCCCATGTTCCAAAACTTTTAAGACCAAGACATGTGGGAAACAGGCAATTTACAGAATTTTAGTACAGTTGGTGGAAAATACCTAGAAGTTCATCCTCACTAAATGAGGTGGTACAAATTAAAACAATGAGCTTTACACTATGCTGATGGACAGTGACTATAATGGGGTATGTGGGGGGGACTTGATGGAGTGGGGAGTTTAGTAACCATAATGTTGCATATGTAATTGTAGATTAATGATACCAAAATTTTTAAAAATGGGGAAGGAAAAAAAATAATAATAAGTTTTAATGAGACATAGTTTCTCTCCTCTCAAACTGGCAAGAAGTTGTTTTGTAACCTCGTTACCCTGGGCCGGCAATGGTCTAAGACACCGGCGCTGCGGTGCACTGCTGAGAGAAGCGCCGAATCACCCTTCTAGCCAGCAGTCTGGCCACAGGGATCCAGAGCTTCAAAAAGCTATACTTGCGAGTGTTTATCCCCAGGAATAACTATGCACTCAGATGTGTGCATAATGATATTTATCACAACAATACTTAAAATGGTCAAAGACTGGGAACCGCCTGCCCATCCAGCAGCCAACTCATCAAACAGGCCCATACTGCACACCGGCCTCACCGTGAGAAGTCAGGTTCCAGAAGAATACTTAGGTCATGTGGGAGTGCACACTACTAAGTGAAAGATGCTGGATATGAAATACATACAATATAAACCTAATTTCACTAAAAAAACAAGTTACACCTTTTCAAATGTACACAGAATGAGACGACAGGCAGGGAATGTCTGAAATGGCTCCAGCGACTATCTCTGGAGGAAGGGCAAAGGTCTTTTAATTGTTCTTAACTTTTGCAATGAATACTTATTACTTTCCTATCTAAAATACGTTAAAGCCATTTACATCAGCTTCTCCTAAATTGTGCTTAGGATCTTTGAGAGGACTGGACGGTGCACCCGAGAATGTGTCCCTTTAGTGAGGTATCTGACCAAACCTTCAAAGGGCAGAAGGCGGCAGTCAGGATACGGCTCTAGCTGCCGCCCCCTCTCGGCCGGCACTGGGATCCCTCTCTGAATACTTATCTACAGTGCAGGACCACGCAACACCACGGTGCGAACCCACCGCCAAAGGTTCTGGTGCTGCTGTCCCCCCAGAAGGGGCGCTAGGCAAACACCTCTGACCCCATGGGAACAGGGCACAGAGGGCACCTCACCCTCCAGAACAGCCAGACTTTGTCACAGCCCCTCCCACCAAGGGCCGGGGACATCCAGGGCCCGACCTCCCCTGGGCCTGCATGCTGTCCATGAACTCCCTTTGGCTGAAAGCCGACCTGAGCCCACTTTCTGCCAGGGCCATGTGTCTGGCCTCCCTCCACTGCTGCAGAGGACCCAGCCCGGGATGGAAATAATACATCCAGGGACGTGCCTGACAGAGGAACAGCCCTGGTCTCAGGGACTGGTTTGCAGTCTCCACAGACCCCTTCATTTATTTTCAAATGAAGGTGCAGCCAAGATTTCAATTAAATTACCAGAAACACTTAAGTTTCCTCACAGCCTCCACAGCAAGGATGGAGAAGGAAGTCAGCTGATGGGGCTACAATGTTGTTCAAGGGAGACTTTCTTAGGTCACAAGTGGTGAGCGTGTTCTCTGAACAAAACCAGGAAGCTTTCAGCTTTTACTGTTCGGACTAAGTGTAGGGAGGAACTTCGGATTATGATAAAAATATCTCCTCATCCCAGTGCCCAATGGGACATGAACACGGCTCTTCCGTGCGTCCCACGAAGAACTCCAGAGGTGGCTTCTGAGAGCAGGGACCCAGGCAGCCGGGGTTTTAGGGACTTTCTGGGCTGGGTGGCCGGGTAGTCCCAGGATCGGACACTGGACGGCCTCCCCCACAGGCAGCTAACCAGTATGTGAGTATACGGCTGAAATTATCTAGAAATGCGTATCACAGAAATCAACTGCCTCTGAAGAATGGAAGTGCTGCGGTCAGCATGAACTGCCACCCTCCCACAACCAAAAGCCCCCGGGATTCAGGTTTGGGAAGAAAAAGAAAACATCCCAAATATGTCATTTGGGAAAACAGCTCCTGACCACAAATGGCCCAGCTTTTCTCAAGATCCAGGATGTGGGCTCAGACCCCTTACTCCGGAAGTCGGGGAGAGCAGCTGGTACCAGGACACTGGCACAGGCCTGGGGGACTAGCTCCCTCAAATCAGCCCAGACCCATGGAGACCTTGTCCTGGCCCAAGGCCAAGTTCACACTAATACCTCTACTGACCAGGGGTGGCACCTCACTGATGGAGGCATCTGTGGAAACGTGTTCCCTCTGTAGCTGAGGCAGAAGCCCAGGCAGCCTACCAGCCTGGCTCTGAGACCAGCTGCCCCCTCTGGGTGCCTCGGCCATGGGGGCTTCCTCAGCCGTTGGCTGGAAGCCTCACTATAGCGAGAAACCTGCTGCACAGCTCACTCTCCTACTGGCCCTCAGACTACAGCACTGCCACTTCCTCTACTTCCTCTCTCCCTGGTCGTGAAGCCCTTCCCGGCACCAAGGCCCCTCAGCCATGACATTCCCAGATGGCAGGAGGCAGCTCCCAGGGGGCACGGCAGTCACCATTTCCTGGTCCATCAACAAAGGCTCCAATAATTGTGCGACACCAATTTCCCAAACGCTGGCGAATAAACGCCTGAAGTCAGTAGCCGAAGCTCCTGAGGCCTGGCTATAGCAGTGTCATCTGTATTCCCATGACTCAGGAGGGAAGCTGGCACCTTCCATGGAAAGGCTGTGTTCATAGGTCACAAATTCATGAGCCCATAGCACCATCCCAGCTGCATGCATGTGGGCACTATGCTTGTATTTTCAAGTCCATCAGCACGGCTGTGGGGAGTCAGATACAGAGAGTCCATAAAGACACTGATGAATCCCCAGGAATTTCATTATTCTCTAAACAGAAAACAAAGTATGACTACGGTGGAAAGAGGGCCAAGCCCGCCGCTGACCCTTGGGAATCCCTGCTGTGTCCCCATCCCAGTGAGGAAATGGGGTTCTCCCCCCTCTTCTCTGGTCCTGACAGAGTCCCTGACCACTGGTAGCTCTTCAGCCCCAGCTCAGGAGAAATGGCTGCTCTCCTGACGTCCAATGGCGGAAAGCGCAGAGCCAACCAGACCCTCCAGGTGGTCTCTTCCAAGGGTAGCAGAGGGTCCTCAGTGCGCTACTTGTGCACCATCCCCAGGCTGCACCAACCTGCTGAGCCAGCCAGACCAAGGTAGGTTCCCTCAGGTCCCATGTCACCCACTTGCAGGAAGAACGCTTGCTTTCTCCCGCTCACGGTGCAAGGAGAGAAACCCCATTACAACTCTGAGCAAGAGAGAAACAACACAACGTGCAGGACACCGGCACTCCCCGTGGGAAGAGGAGCTGACCTGGCCCCATCACTGTCCCCAGCACGGGCAGGGGGCCGGGGCAGCCTGCTCACACTCTTCATCACCCACCCCACAAGGGGACCCTGTGCCTGGCCAGATGCACCGCCAGATGCTCCCCCAACTCCTGTGCATTCGATCCCAAACCAGATCATTACCAAGTGACACAACTGTGAAACAAAAAACTCCAAACTATCAGTGCAAAGGGGCTGTGGGTGCAGAATCACAGGCATAGCATGTGTGCAAGGGACTGTCAGAGCCTTGAAATGGCGTGTGCTCCGTGAGCCCCTCTGCACTGGCACACGGGGCTCTTTCTAAGGGTGGCTTTTTCTGGTTTCTCTGTCTCTGCTTGCACAAACACGGGCTCCCTGGGTGCCCTTCCTGCCTGTGCAGCGCCCCTTCCTCCTGCCTCTCCTTCCCTGCAGCCCCTCCCTGGGCGGGCTTTTTCAGAAATGACTGGCTGGGTCCTGAGTAAACCTGGCTCCTACCCCAACACCCTTTCATGCTGCCCTGAGAAAGCAGTGCCAGGAGTTCCACAGCTGAGGAACAGTGCCCTCCCGCAGCCCCCCAGGGCGCGGGGAGAGCCCCTCCAGAGGCAGCCTGCAGGCAAGGGCCCAGTCGCGGGGAAGTGGTCAGCAAGGCGGCTGCAAAGGCCACAGGCAGGCTCCTCCCTAGGCTGCCACTGTGACGCCCCACCACAGCACCTTGCTAGCTCTGCTCTCAGCCCCTGGGCGGAGATGCCTGGCAGGGACCACCCTCAAGGGACCCAGGACTAGCAGGGTTGACCACCCAGCGACCTCCACTCACCCAGAAAGCCCACTGGCCCCACCAACCTGGTGAAGCTCCTGCTGCAGGGCCCGGCTCTCCGTCACAATGGCGATCTGGGCTTCCAGGTCCCGGTGAACTGACCTGTACCCAAAATTAGGAGAGCCAATCAACGTGAGACAGGGCAGGCTGCTCCCTGCCAGGTACAGCCAGAGGCCTGCAGGGAAAAGGAAACGGGCAGACAGGAAATGAGCACAGCTTCTGCCAAAGCCTCTCCAAGCCTCATTTACACCCCAGAGCGGAGCAGCCCACCCCTGGGGCTGCTGGAAGGCACAGTGGCTGCAGATGGGGGTGGGGGACGATAACACAGGCTACACTAGGACTTGCTCTCCACCCCAGGCTCCTTCCGGCTCCAGGTGCTGCCTGGCGGTGCAGGGGTCACGGGTCAAGGTGGCGGCTTGGCACTCCAGGGCCGGCTCACTGGGATGGCCCCTCCTGCTGCCACGCTGCACGCTGTGGCCTCTATTCCCAAGCCCATCAAGAAGCGGGTCTTGGAGGGACTCTGCCCGCACCTTCCTCTGCTAACCCCAGTCCCTCCCAGGCATTCAGGCTCCAACCCCATTCTCTGAACTACTGTGGCACATCCTGGCCTCTGGAACTCATGGCCCCCTCTGGCCAGCGGCTCCACTATCCCTCCACTGGCACTGAGGGAAGGCAGCCTGTCCACTTGGTTCACACCAGCTTCTCAGGGGAGGTGCCCCACCGTGCTCAGGTGGTGGGCCGGGCACAGCAGCTCTTTGCCCCTAAGCCAGAAGATGGGGGCCATTACACAGGGGATGACAAAGGTCCTGGCAAGAACTACCTGAAGGCAAGCCCGGGGACACACGACACTCCCTGATCCAGGCTGCTGACACACCTCAAGAGCCTGTGAAGCCCGATGGGGAGCCATGAGTGAGTCCCGGCTGGGGCCTCGGGGCGTCCGGGCAGACAGGCGCCCACTGGAGGCCAGAGGAGGCAAGAACCCAAGAGGCCTGTGAAGTCCCCGTCCCGCCCCAGAGACTACTGGTTCCCCTTTTGTGCTGGGAAATGAGCAAGCTGGTGCCACAGTCAGAGGAAAGCAGGGGCACAGAAGCGGCAGCCCGGGGACAGTGGGGCCTGCCTGCCTCCTTCCTTGGGAACTCACTGTCCGCCACATTGCCATGGTGACACATCTGTAATGAAGGCCGTTGGTTCTCAAAATCCTCACGTGTCACCTGGAACAGGTAACAGGCCCCCTGCGCTGCACCCCATTCCTCCTCCTCTGCCCTCCCCGGGCTCAGGGCCTGCCTTCACAGGACAGCCCCTTCAGAACTACTGCTATTTCCACAGCCTAGCCTCTGGGGGCATCTGCGGCCACGGACTTCCTTCCTCCTGAAGGGAGCCCAGGCAGCCCGGCCTCTTCGCCTCTGGGCCACACCTGCCCTGGCACCGAGAACACTTAGCCCAGAAATCCCAGCACAGGGATGCAGGGACAGAGCGTCCAGGGCTCCCCCGCGCTGGCCGGACACCTCATACCCTCTCACCATCATCACTGTCTCCTCTGCCAACAGGCCCCTTTCCAAGGGCCACAGGCACAGGTGATCATCACAAGCACACTGACATGTAATAAACACCATGCTCCTAAAATAGCCAGTCATTTCCTAATTCTCACTCAGAACAAGAGCATTTCCAGGAACATCTTAGGTAAGAGACGGCACTCTGCTGCTGGTTCCTGCGATGCACTTGCCCCTCCACACAGGCAGGGGCCACATCAAAGCCACCTGCTTACCTGTGTTTATCACTCGATCAACAGTGCCCCCCCACTGGGCCACAGCCATGCGGGCAACTATGTGACTCACCTTAGCCCATGTCAAGAGGCCACAGGGGTGGGCAGGCTGGGCTCTGGCACTCTGCTCCAGATGCCCAGGCAGGCCCAAGCAAATGGCACACCTTGCCTTCTGTAGGAATGGCTCTCCATCTACACTAGACTCAGCTGCCCCTGTGCCCCCTCTCCACAAAGCCTGGTGCTGGGAGGGACAAGGCGAGACCTCCACCAGACTCAGAAGAAAGGCAAGAGCTTGGCTCAGAGAGGGGACAGGGGACTGTGAGGAGAGGGGAGGCCTGGCACCCACGTGGGTGTCATGCCACCATGACTGTGTCCAGCTGAGGTGTCTGGACCACAGGGTTGGGCTGGGAAGGTTGGAAGGGGCTGGTCCTACACACAATTTTTATCTGTAAAATCTGCCTAAGCACTGATGGCTCCCTCATGAGACAGCCCGTTGCCCCAGCCCATTCGGACAGCTGCTCCCCAACCTGTCATCATTACTGACCCACGGGGAACTTTTCCTAATCGCCCCTGCCTGAAGGAAATTCTACCAGAGGTTACTTTATGTACATCACCTGTGCTGTATGTACAGTAAGGCTGAGATCTTTCCAGCACCCTCCCTGAGAACCAGCCTCCGCGTCCGGACACCATCACCCAGTTGGGAACGCATGGTGCACACCTGCTCACCGTCCCTCCTCTGCCACCCTCAGCTTTGTTCCTCCCTGGCTCAGGCTGGGCTTTCATGGGAGACCTGGGGTGGCAGCAGTGGCCTATGTTTTTGACTTTCCAGTGGCTCTGGTGAGGCCTGCCTCACCCATCACCTTCCCCTGCAAGCTCACTTGCCATCTTTCTCAATCAGAAGGAAAGGAAAGACCACAAATGGCAAGACTGGGCCCTTTCGGGAGCCTCGGCGGGCCGGTCAAAGTGCTGCCAGACCCCAGAGAGCTCGGCACCGCGGGGTCCTCAGACGTCAGCTACCAAGTCAGGAGTTCTCAGCAGTTGGTGTGTGCCCTGCAGGCAGCTGGGAAATTCGCCCAGAGAGAAGTCCAGAAGCCCTTGTGGGCAGGAGCCAGGGTTAGGCCCACACTTGGGCTCAGGATGTCAGGGAGCATGCAGAGGGGGAGGCGCCAGGCAGGACTCACTGCCAGGAAGCAGGCACTTCCCAGCCTGGCCATAAACCTGTTATCAAGCCCAACAACCTGAGCCCAAGGCCTGACTTTCACGCTCCACATCTCCACCACTGCGGAGCCACCAGCAGAGGGGCAGCGACAGCACAGGGAAGAGAAAGTGCCTTTGGGAGGGGACTGGGGGTGGCCACACACCACCGAGTGTCCACTCAGGGGACCAGACAGCCGCACAGAGCCCCGAGCCTGCTGCTGCTCCCGAGCTCGGGGCTCCTCTTGAGAATGGGGGACGTGCTCCTGCTCTGCTCGCACCGACGGCCCACCAACATTCCGAGGGGAACCAGGTGACCCGAAGGTCCCACAGCACGGCTCACCACAATCCCAGACCACGTCCCCGCCTCACTGCTCCGGCGCGTGGCCCTGCCACCTCAACCCCACCAACTGCTCGGGCTGCTCTCGAGCCCAGTGTGGTCCGGCTTCACCGCGCTCTGCCCTCCCTGGGCCCCTCCCGCCCGAGTGCCACCTCCTCAGACGGGCCCTTCCTGGCTTCCCGTTAAATAAGAGGCCTTAGGAGGACAGGGAGTCTGTCTCGTCCACAGTGATTCACTCCTGATGCTGTGAATGCTGCCGGGCCCACAGCAGGCACTCGGTCACTATTTTTTTGGATAAAATAAATCAAATGAGACTGACAATGCAATGCCTCTTCCCACAGGGGCTGAGACCCGAGCACTTCAGGGCAGAGGCCTTTATGTGCCCTTCCCTCACCTCCCCCCACAGTACACATCTCAGAAGGTTGGCAGAACCCTATAAAAACCAGAGGGGACAGAAGACATCACAGCCTCACACTAAGATGGACAAGCCCTGCCCGTCCTGGAAGTGCCCCGGAGGCCGTGGGTGGCACAGGTGGGTCTCCAGAGCGCTCCTGCTGGGTGCAAGGTGAGGCTGCCCTGTGTGCGCCCCAACAAACGGGGTGGGGCTGTCCAGCTCTCATCGCAAATCCACCTGTGGGCGCTATGCCAAGTGGCCTATCGGGAAGGCAGTAAAAATAGTGACAATTCTCACAATCATTAACAGATTCCTCTGTCAGCACGAGCCAGAAATCTTAGTCCAAGGCCCCGCCCTGCCCTAGCCACACACATTGCACTGTTAACACTAGAATACTGCATCCAGATGAACTTAGAAGTCAACAGCTTAGCACACATTTTCTGATCCTCTCCCTGAAATGCAGGCCCACAGGCAGAGCCCGAGCCCCCCAGCAGGGATGTGGCCCCTGCCTGAAGGGTGGCCCTTGCTCCCAGCAGGAAGTCCCATGATGAGTGAGCACCGCCTCTCTGTCCCTCTCCCTGGGGCAGGTTACTTCACACTCATGCAGGCTGCCCTCCGGGGCTAAAGGGCTTAGCGCTGGCGTGTGACAGAAGCATCACTGCACCACTGACAAAGCCATCCGCTCCTGACCCTGGGCCCCACTCTCACCCAGGACCACATTTAAAAGAGGAATCCCTGGAAGCAACGGAGATGTCCTTCGGTAGGTGATGGAGAGATAAGCTGTGGCCCATCTAGACAAGGGAGTAGCATTCAGTGCTAAAAAGTAATGGCCTATTAAGCCATAACAAACAGAGGAACCTTAAATCCTAAGACTAAGTGAAAGAAACCAAGCCGAAGCTACAGACTGTAGAATTCCAACTCTAGGATGTTCTGGGAAAGGCAGAACTATGGTGAACTATGAAGACAGTAAAAAGATCAGGGTTGCCAGGGGTTTGGGGGAGGGAAGAGGAATACAGGCACAGAGGGTTTTTAGGGCAGGGAACCGCTCTGCGTGATACTCTAATGGCAGATACATGTCATCACACATTTGTCCAAAGCCACAGAAAGCGTGACTCCTGAGTGAACCCTGATGTAAACTACAGACTCTGGGTGAAAGAGTCAAGGTTAGTTCTCCCATTGTAACAAATGTCCCATCCAGTGGGGATGCCGACAGCGGGGGCAGGGAGCATATGGGAAACTCTGTACCATTCTCTCCATTTCCCTGTGAACCTGAAACTGCACTAAAAAACAGTCTTTATAAAATAAATAAAAGGGTACAAACTTCCCATACTAAGCGAGGAAATGGCCGTAGGAGCTGTGCGGTGCCCTGCCAGGCACCTTACTACATGTGCAGTAAAAGCGGGGGAACCTGAAAAGGCCCCCAGGGCCCACGCAGGTGAACCTCCGCAGCACTGAGGGGCTTCTCGCCCGAGTCCAGCGCTACACGGCCCAGAGCCCTGTCACACCACATCTGCCACGTAAGGAGCAAGGGCCAGGCAGCAGGGAGCTGCCACACCGCGTGTAAGAGGGGGGGCAGCCCACTGACCAACATGGACCCCCACCCAGCCCGCAACCCCCAGCGGCCCCTCCAGGAAGGCCAAGAACGTGCAGGTAAAACCACCAACTTCTGAGTTGCCCTGCATTAACCCCCGGGGTAGGCACAATACTACAGGCATCCCCTGATCACCTGGAGCGCCCAGAGCCTCACCTCTGTGCGTCAGCGTCCCCACCGTGGCCCCCAGGATGCCTTCCTCCCCAGTGCGTCCGCACGGTCATGTCACAGAAACTCCACTATGCAACCTGTCCCCTTGCCTTGTGAGTACCATCTGGTGCCATCACCCCATTTTACCCGCAAGTCGAACCAGGTCCCTCCACTTTTGCCGAAGGCCAATTTGGGCTAAGAACCAGACTTCAAGACGCCAAGTCTGGTAACCTCTCCACCAAATCACACTCACACAGGGTCTCCTTAGTATTCTGAATAGTGTCCTCTGCAAAAACCCAAGGAAAAACTAAACAGACCACATTGCAAAGGAAGCTTCTAATACATGCCTTTAAATAATGGAAGGTTCCTTTGGTTCTTTGAAGCCACTCAATTTATTAAAATGTGATAGATATTCAAGTCTGCTAAGAAATCAGCAAAGTATGCCAGGGAGGCTTCCTCCACTCAGTGTGCTGTGCGGAACACACACTGCCGCTGCCGAGTCACCACACAGTCTTTCCAACACGGCCTCTGAGCTCCTGCCCCACGCTTGGTAAGACAGATACCAAGGAACACACCCCAGCCCTAGGGGCTTCCTGCCATTGCACTCGCTGTGATCCCCTGGCACCTGCCGACCGGGGTGCCACTTCCCACATGAAGGCCATTCCTCCCCACCTGCCTGTCGGCTTCCCGCAGGCAGGAACCCGCGTGAACTTTCCTGCCCCGCCACACTCACAGGGCTGCCAGAAAGTTCAACATAGTCGGTCCTCAGAGCTCTCCTTGCCTGATTGCCAGGGGCGGGCGGCAAAAACAGCGTATGTCACAGGGTGTGGAAAAGGAGAACATGGGATCCCGGCTCACTCTCCTTGCCCAAGGTTTTCTGGGAACAGAAGCTGAGATCAGCCCAGGTCTATCCTACAGGAGTTTGGGCAAGGGGATTGTGGGGTCAGCTACTCAGCCATCAGCAGGCATTTTCTAGGCCCAGACACAGACACACTGCCTCTAGGCAGGGCACGCCTTGCAGACGGTGACTGCTCCAACCATCCAAATCCATGCCACTGTCTGGGCTGGCTGCTCAACTCTCCCAGGTTGCTTTGGGGTAAGTGACGATCAAAAGATGAGCCCGGAAAGGGGGGCTGACTTGAGACAGCTACTACTGATTACAGCGGCTGGGCAGGGTAGCACCCTGGCCTCTCACTTCAGCCCTGAAGTCTCTGTGACCTCTGGCTCCTGGCTTTACAGTGAGGCTACCACCTCTGCTCACAAGAAGCCTTCCTCTCCATGTATCCCGCCCACCGGCGCACTGTTCTCTCTACTCTTCTCTCTCTCTCTCTCTCTCTCTCTCTCTCTCTCACACACACACACACACACACACACACGTGCGTGCGCCCTGAGATTCCTGGCCTTCCCCACTAATCCAGCACTCCCAGATAGCAGGGCCCCACCCGCAGCAGGACAGGCAGGAGGGAGCGGCACGAGCCTGCTAGTCCGGGAAAAGGCAAGACACTGGAAAAGCCGGTTGGGTGTTTCTGTTTCAACAGTAACCAGGGTGTCACTGAACATTTATCAGCAGAACTTCAAGGAAATAAGCCACAGACCAGTCAGACTGATGGGCCAGGCTGAGCTGGGGGCCCTATGCAACAAGGAACCCCCTTACTGACCAGCCCCAGGGCAGACAAGGAGTGAGCAGTATCCACGTGTGCCTCCGTGAAGCTCCCCAAGCATGTGGCCTCTCCCAAGCTCAAAGCCTCTACTACTGTCCGGCTCTCCGCTTCAATACCCCACCCCAGGCACTTGGTATTCTCAGAAGTGAGAAGCCAATCCTGAAACACTTTCCACGCCCACTACTGCTGGCCCTACCTGCTGGTTAGGATCAGCCCTCCAGTACAAGGAGGTGGTGGCTTCCCACACCACACAATACCACCTGCCTGGGCAGGCATGTGGGCCTCAAAGTAAGAAACAGGGCCCACCCAAGAGGCCAGAAGCTTTACTACACAGCTCCAAGAGTGATCCTAAAGGCGTCAGAATCTCCTGGGGTTTTTTTTCAATGCCATGCTGGGCTCAGTCACCAGCAAACTAAATTTAGGATGTCTAGGGTGGCCTGGGCTTTACTGTTTCTTACAGATAAAAATCTTCAGAAGAAAAAGAGTTCAACCTGAGGATTCCAAAATGACCTCGAGTCTAAACCAGACAGACGAGTGGCAATGGCAGTCTGCAGCCGGGATTCCCTACCTGAGGCAGTAGGCCATGTTAACACTCCCCAGCCCAGCTGTGCTGGAAACCTCCAGGACCAGAGTAGGAGCAAAACAGTCCTCTGACCACCAAAGAGCAGTCAGAAAAGCCACACACTTAACTCGTGGCTGAGAGCCCTCTGCGCTCTTCACTCTCCTTAGACAAGGGACTGACCAGCTTGCTTGCGGCTTCCCCGAGCATCAGCCTCACAGCAGCAGAGGGGACAGACCTGCTGCCGAGCACAAGGGCTTAGCCCGGTGACGCACGCCTCCGCTCACGCGCCAGGAACTGTGCCACAGGCGGGCTGCTTGGGCACGCACACAACTGCCCGAGAGGGATCGGGACCAACATGCAATTCAGACTACGACTCACTTACAGGGCAGTGCTGTGCATGTCAGGACTGTTAGGTACACAGCCTCGATTTTTCTCAGCTACAAAAAAAAAGGGTCAGGGGTCAGCATGCAGGAGAAAACAGCAATTGTGACAAGCCGGGCTGCTGAATGCCAAATGGTCCCAGACAAGCCTTCTCAGTGCCTGAGATGGGCACAACCTATATGGGAGAACCCCAACAGTCCAGGAAAGACTAAATCGCCTTTTATCTATTTGGATGGTGGGGGTTGTGTGCACATTGCTTAAAACAGCCACCCAAATGATCTGTGTTTATAAGTTTTGGGTGCATACAAAGGGAGATTTTGCACAACTGAAAGACACTTAAATAGAATGACTGAGCACCCCCACCGCGCTGCTGTGACGACAGACGGGCAGGCAGGCAGCGCTGACAAGGGGCCAGGGGTGTGTGGGCACCCCTCCCTGCTGCCCATGCTGGGGGCAGTCCTCTGGCCCGCTGCCACGTACCTTTGGCATGGAAGGTCCAGCCCCTCCGCCAGTACTCCTGCAGCTGGATCCGCTCCTGTTGCCCCAGGCTGCACACCTCACTGTAGAACTGCCGCTCAATGTGCACGTAGGCGGCTGGGATGGCACCCGCCACCCCCTTGGCCCCGAAGAAGCCATTCACCTCTGGGGAAGCCAGCAGGATCTGGTATTCAGCCCGCGTGCCCAAGACCAAATCCATGTAGGCCTGCGTCAGGTTGAAGTAGCCAGTGGTGAGGTAAACCTTGGCACCTCGCTCAGCCTCTGTCAGCAGGGTCTCGGTGACGATCTCATCGATCTGAATCTCAAAGGGCTTCATCTGGATCAGTGGGTAAATCCAGGTGTCAGGGGCTGGCCTCTGGTCACCCGCAGCTGTTGTGTCTTCCTGGGCCAAAAGGGAGTCACTGTGGAAGGTCTGGGCGTGCAGCTTCTGCTGGCGGGTCCTGGCCGAGTTGATCACATCCATCACCCTCTTATTGGCTGCCCTGCAGTATGCCACCCGGTCACCTGGGGAGGGAGGCAGGGGAGAGCGGGGAAATGGAGGTGCCTGCCTCTCACCCAGCGTGGGACATGGCATGTGCCAGGAAGCGCAGATTCCCCAACTGATCATTTACTGAACGTGTTTTGACTGAGCACAAGGCACCAGGCCACCAGGGAGGCTCAACTGTGGATATAAATGCCCAAGAAAGGGCCTGCCACAAGGAGGCCGCCCTCAGTGGGCAGTGAAGAGGCCACTACCAACTCCACTTACAGAAAGCTCAGAAACAGCCAAAACTAACTGAGGGCAGCAGGAACCAGGACAGTGGGCACCGTGGGGGGACCCGACCCATGCTGAGCACGCCCACGCCTGTGCACCTGCGGCTGGCGTGCAGTGCGCTTACAAGGCTTCAGCGACAAAGCTGATGAGTAAGACACACGTGACCAAGCAGGACAGCAAGCCACAGTCACAGAAAAAGAGTTGGCACGACTCTGGGCAGGCGATGCCATGCACGTGGGACGGGACAGGAGGGGCGTCTGACGGGCAGAGTGCGATCAACAGGCCCAAGGCCCTTTGAGTTTCCACAAGCCCCTGGGGACAGGCATCTGGCCAGACGCACTGGGAGGAGACGTGGCTACCAATGCTGGTGTTACATGAGCAAAGACTGAGTACTGCTGAGACAACCAACTCAAGGAAGTACGGGGAAGACAATAGGAAAAGCCAAAAACACAGGTTAAGAAAAGAATTAGGGGACAGAAATGAATGGAATGAAAACAATGATACAGAAATAGAGAATATCAACACTGTCAAAAGTTGATCCTCTAAAAATATGGGTAAAGGGCAAGGCCCCAGCAGGCCGATCAGTAAGAGACACAGGGAAGGGCTGCTGCCCGGGCCCAGCTACTCGCTCCCGCTGTCCAGCTGGGCCGGGGTCCCCCACAAGCACCTCTCAGGGCTGGGCCGCGGGGCCGAGGAAAGGAAGGACCTGGGCACGGGCTTCCTTCCTGTCACCAGTGGCCACCAAGGCAGGAGATGGCCCCCTCCACAGGTTGTCTCAGGCTGCCCCAAGAGCTGTGTGTCCCCTGCTTCTTGTACACCCCGCTGCGGGGCCGCGCCCTCCAAGCTGCCCTGCTCCCGAGCACAGCTGAGAACGCCCAGCTGCCCCACCTGGGCCCCAAGCACGCTGATGCTTGTTCTTCTCCCCCACATGCTCATGCCTGGACTGGTAAGTTAGACCAGGGGACGGCCAACAGTTTCTCTATGGGCCAGACAGTAATTGTCTCAGGCTTTGTGAGCCAAAGGGCAACACTGCAGACAACACACAGAGACTCATCTAACAGGAGAGAAAGCCAACTTCCATAAATTTTTTATTGATAAAATTCAAAATACAATAGAAATAACTAAGTGTCCAGATAGGCAGCAGGCAGGGCAGGCACCCAGGTCACAGTTCCTGGCCCATGGTTCCCGGCCTCCTGGAACAAGGCTCCCACCAGGCGCCCCTACTCGGATGCCAGCACTCTAGGCCATGCCACCAGCACTCCTCGCACGGCCAGCACTGCTGACACTGTTGCAAATTCAGCAGCAGGCCCCAAAAGGCCACCAGGAAGCCATAGCCACAGGAATTACAGGAATGCACGCCCTCCCCTCCACCCCACCCCACCCCACCCCACCCCACCCTGGCATAGCTGCTGGGATGTGCCTGCTCCCGGTGAGCAGGGCTGAGGGCTCTCCCATTTTACTTCCCAGGCAGAAGGCCAAAGGCCTCAGTGGAGCTAAGAGCCACAGAGCCTCTGTGCTAGAGCTGGGGCTCTGGCCCCAAGGAGCCTGTCACCTAGTAGGCTGCTTCTGTGAATGTGGGCAGCTCCAGGCTCTCCCCGCCAGGCACACACCCGAAGCCCACACTCCCACCTTCCCAGGCCCGCCTCCCTCATGCACAGAGCATGACTGATGGCTGGTGAGTCACATCTGTCTGGCTTCAGAGACAAAAGCAGAATAAGGTTCTGCCACCCAAGTCCCCCAAGCCCACAGCAAGGCCACCAGAAGGGGGCTCTGCTTGACCCTCACCCGCCCCACCAGCTCAGGAGGGCAGGAGAGCCCAGGACTCTACCTTTGTAAGGGTGCACCATCCCCTCCACCACTTGCACCGTGTCATCCCCCTGCAACTGCAGAGACACGTCCCCCACTGCATCCACCAGTTCTGTGAAGAAGTCTGCAATCTCGGGACAGTCCTGCAGGAACACATAGCGGTCCTGGCGGTTGGTGAAGTAGGAGTCACTCAGGTTTGCGCTGCAGGGAGGAAAGCAGCAGGTAAGGACTCAGGCAGGAGTGTATAACAGCAGGTCCTGGGCTCGGGTTAGCAGGCGGTGTCAGGTCGGATCAGGACAGCAGCCCCTGATCAACACGTAGCTGCTGTGACCACTCATAAGGGTCAGGCGAGAGTGGCACTGAGGTGGCACAAAAGAGGGAGCCCCCAAGCCCTCCCCTCACAGAGCAGACAACAGCTGCGAGAAGAGATGTGGACACTTGCAAAACCAACCGACCTGTGGTGCTGGGGACCAGTGCCTGTGTTTTTCAGGATACAAAGAACCTAGACTCCCATCCAGGCCTTTTTTCCCTTTTGCTTTTCTCTGGCTCTGCCTGATGAAGTCACCCAACCTCCCTGACCCTGGTCTTCTGCGTGTGAAGTAAGGAAAACACTCCCCAAAGAAGAAGTGAAGGCACAGGGAGGCAGTACGGGGCCAGAGCACAGTGCACTCTGCAAACCCGGGCTCTCTGCTCACGGCCGGCCCTCCACCGGCTCCAGCTTCCACAGCAGACACTGAGAGGGGACTGGATTAAAGGTGGATGAGCAGGTTCTCCAGGCTAAGGGGATGGGTCTTCCCTCCTCCATGTTCCACTGACTTCCACCCTGGAGAATATGAAGGGAAATCCTTGACAGAGGGAAGCGAACCCACCCACTCAAGATGACACTGTTGTCAAAGAGGTACACTTTAATGTGCTGGAGGCCAATGGTCTCATTGAAGCGCTCAGGGATCAGGAGCCGGAGAAGTCCACGGAGGTCAGGCGTGTGGAAAAGGGAGACCCGGACCTGTTCTGGAAACCTCTGCAGGAGCGGGAGCAGCATGGTGCGAGAGTTCTTCCTACCTGAATACATGGGCAACAGAAGAAAAAGGACCTGTGATTCACCCCAGGAAAAATATCCAGCCTGTCAGTGAGAAACCACTTACACCCACCAGCCCACATGCACCTGTGCAGCCCATCCAAAGGGGTCAAGACCACAAGTGCTGCTTCCAGCCAGAGGAGCCCCACACCCCCCACATCGAGGTAGGGACAGAGGGGTCAGGGCAGCAGGCCTCTGCCATTTTAGCCACCTAGCACCCACCTGCCCTCCTCCTAGGCATAGCTCCACTCCCCACTCTCAGCACTTCTGCTCTGGGTGAGGATGACTCCACCCATCCTAAGCCCTCACTCCAGCTCCACAGGAGGGCACCCAGGCCTGGGCTGGGCCGGTCAGCATTCAGAGTCCCTGGTACCTGGCCGATGGCAGGCCACTCAGGGGCTCTGGTGGCTTGAAGCTGACTCTCTTCCAATGGATCTGATGTGGCAAAATGGGCTTGGGGCCGCTAGAGGCCACCACATGAAGCCTGAAGCCTGAGAATGAAGCCAGCCCGAAGGAAGCAGGGTCAGGAGATGGGTCCAGGTGACATAACCAGACCCCAACCATGACCTGCCCAGAGCAGGTCAGTCCTGGGAGTTTAAAAAGTTCTTATTTGGCTAAGTTGTTTTTACTTGGGCTTTTAGTCACTTGCTACAGAAGGAATCCTACAGACAGTAAGGCAGTCCTAGGCCAGATGGGAGTCTTCAGACAGCCTCGCCGCCACCTGAGAATGGGGAGGCGGTCCTGCAATTCCTCAAGTAGCCTCCGAAAGAAGAAAGCACAGAGGCCCAGGGCACCAGACCTACCCCGAGAACCCCGTGTGAAGTCCAAGAGAACGGACACCTTGAGGCCTGAAGGGGACTTTGCTTGGAGTGACTTTTCCAGAGCGCTTTCCAGGCAATCCACCTACCAAGAAAAGAACCCCAAAGAACAGAAGTGTAAGATCTGAAAAGATGATCACGTATTAAAACACAAAGCACCTTGTCAGCTAATGCCCTCACTGTCCTCTCTGAACCTAAGCATGGGGGCTCAGAAACGAACACTGTGCCTCTTCTCCACCTGAGACCACCTGAGTAACAGGAAGCGCAGGAAACCACCTGACGTCCCTCGCCAGCCCACACGCACAGGAGAGGGGTCTGTGTGGCAGGATGTGCTGCCCAAGCAGTGGGCAGAGACGCTGAGACAGCCACTCCCACTCAAGCTTCCACAGATAGTCCCCGCAAACAGACAACGGTGCCCGACACACAGGGAGCACTCAGTCAGTATTCGCTGGATGAATGAATCCAAGACACAATGCACCCATGGGGCTGGACAGGACATTCTGCTGCCAGGATAACACACAGGCCTCCCAAGCCTGCAACTAAGAGAATGTCTTGAAGTCAGGGAGAGGCCTCCTCCCACAGAGCAGGGGAGAAGCCCCGTGCGAGCCCGCCTTCCCCTCATTCTCTACACTCCAACCCGTTAACCCCAGCTCCTACCTGTGGGCTTCCCAACAGGGATGAACCAGGGAAAAACAATTACTGTGGGCAGAGGACCCGCTTCACTACCTTGGTGGAGAGACACTCCGGGGGACTAAGCGACATACGACATGATTCACAGGCTCACCTCCAGCTCCGCCCACAGGTTCTGCCCGCACACCAGCACCTGCGCTGGACTTGCCCCACAGGATCACGCCCTGCACAGACCCAGTGATTCCTGCTCCCTCCCATCCCATCTGTCTTACTGGGAGCGACCAGTGTGGCATGGCAGCAAGTCCAGGTGAGACAAGGCTGGCCACAGAACTGACAGCTGACATCAGCCCGGCCTGTACTCCAGTTCCTTTGTCTAGCACGGGGTCAGAAAACCTTTTCTGTAAAGGGCCAGACAGTATGTCGGGCTCCACAGGCCAAATGGTCTCTGTCACAACTACTCAGGCCTGCAACTGCAGCCAGGAAGCAGCCATAGACACTACATGTATGACCGAGGGCAGCTGGGCTGCAATAACGTGTAACTCACGGTCACAGAAATTTGAATTTCACAGGCTTTTCATGTGCTACAAATATTACTCTTCTTTTCATTTTTTCCCCTATCATTTGAAAATGCAAAAACCATTCTTAACTCACAGGTCATACAATCATAGACAATGGGCCAGATTTGGCCCATGGGCCAAAGTTTATTGAGCCCTAAGCTGGCAGACAGAGCAGCCAAGGGACCACTGTGCAGGGTGAGGAGGACACTGGCCCACAAGGCAAAAAGATCCAGGATGAGACCTCCCCACAGCCCTCTCACTGTCCGCCTGAAGCCCCCCGAGCACAAGCTGGCTGTGTGCGAAGGCCCAGGAAGGGCAGCTCCACCCCAACTCCCCCACTGCCTCGAGGACCACCTCCCCCTAAACCTTACCAGTTCTTGTTCCAAAGGGCCTGTCCCCAGATAGAGGGATGCCATCACGACCCGCCGCCTGGCTATCTTTATCTGCCCCTGAAAGAGGAGAACGATTCAAAAATACTATCATCCTTTTCATAGTTCACTCAGAAAATACAGTCCTTTGACCTTGAAGGCAGTAACACTCCAAGCTGACCTATCCTGTATCTTCACCAATTAACTAAAGTTTAAAGCAAGCCCCAAATGGGTATGGTAACTACCAAACAAGGACCCACAGTCCTAACTCAAAATACTCTGCCTGTAAGTAGAGCACGTTCCAACCGTACTACGAGGTACAACGCGGCCACTGACAGAATGAAGTCCGTCTGTGCGTCCCGACCTGAGAACGTCCCGTGTATTGCTGAGCCACAAAAGGGAATCACCAAACAGAACGCACCCCTACTCCCACCTGTTTACACCCCTGCACACAGCTGTATACGTGTGTGTGTGTGTGTGTGTGTGTGTGTGTGTGTGCGCGCGTGCGCGCAGGGCGCACAGAGCACCCACCACACTGCTGAGAGCTGCCCCTGAGGATCAGAGCCAGGGGAGGGCATGAGGTGCAAACCTGCCCCCTACTCCACCCCCACCCACTCAGTTGGGATCTTTATAATGAGCAAGTACTGCCTTTGAAGTGCAGACAGGTCCCCAGACACAGAAACAGAACCTACCAACACTCAAAGGTGATGTGTGACATCAGTCCTACAAGTCAGTGTCCTCGCCCTGGACCTACTCCAGCTGCAGGAGAAGCGACCCCATCTCCAGAGCCAGAAGCCACCCCACCCCGGCAGGGGCAGGGGCAGGAAGCATGGCAGCACCACCAGAGGGAAGCAAACATGGGAGAACAAGGCCTGGAGGGAGGAGCGAGGCAAAGGAGGCATGTGTGCCTGCTCTCCTGACCAAAGGGATGTTGTGCCCACAGCCTGCACTGCCAGCACAGGAAGAGGGGCACCTTGACTGGGTAAGTACATGAAGCCCTTAGAGTCAAGGACAAAAAGAGACTTTCTAAGTTTGCAGTTTCCTGTTTTGTTATTTATTAAGATGGATGCTTGTTGAAGAAAGGAAAACAACAAATGAGCTATCAGGCAGCAAAGACTGTCCATTTGCTGTGGGACAGCCTTGCCCTAACAGAGGCCTAGGATTCAAGCAGACACGTGCTGCACTCGCTCCTCAGGGATGCAGGCCACTCTGTCTGTCCCAGAAAGAAAGAGCCACTTGGCGCCCTCCATGCTGGGAGACTGTCCACACTCAGCTCAGGGGCAGGAAAGGCCTCGGCCCCCTCCTAGCCTGCTGGCCCAAGCCCCTCGGGCCCTTCCTGGCCTCCACAGCCTGCCTGCCCACCTGGCCAGGGGGTTACCACACGGAGACTTAGTTGTTCCCCGGAGTTGATTAGGACACTAGGAAGAACCTCCTTTGAGAAACTGGCTTCTTTAAGTCAGAGAACCAACTAGGAGCAAAGAGCAAACCATGTCAGCATCAGTTCTAAACAGCAAGGACCTGCAGGACAGACGGGATAGGGTGGGGGTGGGATGGGGCGTGCACATGCACACACACACACACACGCACACACACACACACACATACACTCACACGGGTCCTGGAATAAGCCAGCCAGAAATCAGCTCCAGGGGGGTCAATAGAACAACTGGCAGGGGAGAAAGTGTGCAAGCGTTACTGGAAGCAGGGCTCAGACAGCACGCCTCTGCAGGTGTCTCCTGTCCCTCCTGGCACGCCGCCTCTGTGACCTCATCATTCGTTAGTTCCAGCATCACTAAGGGTTGAAGAACCCAGAGAATTCACGTTAAAAAAATTAACAGCTTTGAATTACTTCATTCTGATCAGCAGTTTAGCCATGAAGAACCAGCCATGACGTGAGCAACTGAGTACTGAAAGCTAAGCCCAGAGGCAGCTCAGCGTCTCTCCCAGGAGGGAGAAGGCACATGCTTCACATCAAGTGGCAGAAAAGAACCAGAATTCCAAGGCCTAAAACCAGACGTCCAAACTTTCCAGGCAAGAGCCTTCCACCTCTTCCTACAAACCAAAGCCTACCTGAGGGTCACTGGGTCCTCACTGCCTGTACACTGCCTCCACCAAGATGATGCCACTGTGCTCCGGAGATGTTCCCAGCAGCAGCAGTCCACAGTATGCTGACTAGAATAAGGTTCATTTCCTCCCAGACAGCTCTAGCAGACACATACCTGTGTAGTCCACATGCCCTCACGAACCTTGCTTCCAGGGGCCTACATCTCCAACACCAAACAAAGGAAGTCAATCTATCCACAAGAATAGAAATCTAGGCCCTGACCCCCAATGTGACCGTGCTCGAGCCAGGCTACCTGAAACGTCAGCCATGCGGCGGCAGTTCAGATCATGGCTCACCTCAACCATTTGTGAAGCTCAAACCGAACAGAAGAACCCACAGCAATAAGCTCGGCAGCCATCAAAAACTTCCAGAACAGAAGGTGCTTCTGCCTACAGCTCGCTCCACTGTATGCCCATGAGCTTCTAACTCAAACCTCTAGCCCACCTCTCTCTCCTTCAAACATGACTTACCTTCATGAGCTCAAAAAACTCTGCTGGGGAAGAAAGCACCCTGATGTGAGAACTGGAGACTGCGAACTCGGGAACGAGGTTTCTGATCCACTGGAACCTGTGCATGCCCTCGGGACACAGACTGCAAGGTGGGGAGGTGACCTGGGGGGCGGCCGGGGACAGCAAAGGAGCCAACAGCAGCCACGGTGACCTGGTCGGAGACACATGTGAAGGGTCATGCTTCTCCAGCACTTCCTCAGAAGTCTCTCGGCTACCGGGGGAGTGGGGAGAGGAAGTTTTGGAGGACCAATTTCAGATTTTCTAGACGATTTTAAGAGAGCCCAAGTCAAACTTTGGGAAAGGTTTTTTTTTCCCTTCAGCCCCTATTAGCTGGGCAACTTGAGCCAAGGGCCAATGCCTACAGATAAACCCCCGACTTTAAGTTGGTCCCAAACAACCACGAATTTGGAGCAGCCACAGGTAAAGTCACAAAAGCCACAGCATGCTTACACCGCCACTCCCCGTCACAGCCGCCCGCAGACAGTGGCCAAAGGCTTCCTGGAGCAAGGGCAAGCTTGGTACAAGCCTGAAGACTGCAACGCAGACCCCCAACTGCACGACTGATGGCATACATAGGGCTTTCATTCAGGGAAGGACCCAGAAAATTAAGTGTTCTTTTTAATACCCAGATAAGGAGAAAAAATCTGGAGCAAGAAGAGGCTGGGAAAGAGGAAGTCATCTCAAGAATTGCCCCTTTACCACCAGACCCCTCCTGCCAGGCTGCACCTGGCCGGCTCCCCTCTGACGCCCACTGGTGACTGGACTACCAGAGCCCCTCAAACTGGCCCTAATCTGGACTCCAGCACCCAACAGAGGGAAATACTCTTCCACATGTGAACTCTCACCACAGCTTCAAGAGGGGCTGTGCGGAAAGGACACTCCAACATGGGCTTTAAATTCCCGGAAGGGGATTTCATTTACTTGCCTCATTAAAGTGCTAAATCTTCCCGGGGTTTGTAAATGTCCCTACAGAGCCAGATGGCCCACAGCTGTGGTTCCCAGAAAACCCACTGGTGACAGACCATTCATTGCCAAGAAAACTTCAGTCAGCAGGTGCAAGGTCCCAGCTCCCTGGACCCTGGGAAGACGGGAACTGGTCTCGGGCCTCACAGCTGCTTTCCCACTGGCTCTGAAGAGGTGGTGAACATCTTTAGATCATAGCATCAGTTTACTGAGTTTCCCTGGCTTCCAGGCCATGAACAGCAGCATGCAAATGACAGCCTAGACGTGTAAATAAGGGACTGCTGCCTCAGTTACCCAAACTGTAGGCCATACTCCTGCTGTGCTCAAGGCACCTTGCAGAGAGAAGAAAAGATCCTTCAGTCCAACAAAAAACCCCAAGGCAATGGGAAAGTTGCACAACAATCTATCAATCTGGAGCCCCAAAGGGAGCCCAAGTCTAATATTCATTAATTAAATATAGTCAGGTAGAGGCAGAAAACCCCACAGCAGCCTAAGGTCAGCCTCCTGCCTAGCCTCAGAGCACTTACCACTCAGACCTCATGAAAAAGAGCCAGGGTGTCAACTGCCACCCCAGGCCCTACAGTCAGTGCCCCTCTCCTCCAGATGGGCCAAGAGACTCAAAGCAGCTCCCAGAAAGGAAGGTGAAACCCCTCCGTGACGCACGGCAACCCCGCAGGGAGCAGCCGCCAAGTCCGGCCTCAAGCCAAGTCTGCACGTGAGCACCTATTATGTACCTTGGGGGGCATGAATGAGCCGGCATGGCCCCGGCCTCCCACAGGCTTGGTAGCCTCACAAGCTTACTGCCTGAAATCATCTAAGACAAACACAAAACAAAAATGTTAAAATCAATTAAATAAAGGTCAAAATCTACAGCTCATGTGCTTCCCCTGATCACAAAGGGAAGCTGGGGGTGACTGAGCTCCTGGGGAGTCCACAACACCCTACCTTCAACAGACTTCAAAAATGGCAGGATTCGGGCAGGGAACACAGGGCAGCGGGACCCCCAGCAAGGAGAGGTGCGAGCCAATAAGAGGCAGGAAATGGCAAAAACTACCATCACCAGAAAAGCCCAGGGGTCTCAACAGCCAGTCCAGAGAACACACTGGCCAAGAGCCCACACAGGCATTCAGGTCCACTGCCACCTCCACCCGGCCAGGCTAGGGCGCCCGGGCCGTCCTGGGCAGCGCTCCCTGGGAATGTCCCGCCATGGCCTCAGTCCAAGATTTGTTGAGGGCTTTTTCACGTTGGCTTTCTGTTTAATCTGTGTACTGACAGGTTTATTTTTGTTAGAGAGAAGAAGGCACCGAGAGCCAATTAGGTTTCAGGGATTCATGGTGGAGGAGACCCAATCCTCAAGCGGCACTTTTACGTACCTAGGAGGAAGGTGCTTTGAAAAGGAGTGAAGAATTTTATGAAGGTCCCCCGTGTGACAGCACAGGTCCGGAGACCACACCTACACTGGGGACTCCTGATCTAACTGAAGCGCCCCAGCCAGAACCCCACAGGCACTAGCTCCGGCTTTCTGCAAGGGAGCTGCTGGGACCTTCTAAGACCAAGCTGCTCCCCAGCTAGCAGCAGTCCGGATTGCAGCCCGTCTCCAGGGAAGACCACCTGCACACACAGTTCCCCTCCCTCCAGGGAGGTTTCCTAAGAGGCCACCTGTCCCAGGCCAGAAACCAAGCCCGAGATCTGAGGCGGCAGGGAGCTGCAGTCACTTTACCAAGCAAGCAGAGGTGTATCGCGCTGCCCATTGTGAGTACTAATCCAGGGCACACGGTCTCTGAAGCCTCTCCTTCCAGGCACCACCTAGCACCCATTGCTAGTCACATGGAGGACAAAGTAGTGGGGTGGCACCAGACAATGAGGTTCTGCCAGCGTGGCCCCTCTGAAGGCCCCCTCCGGTACTCTGGACCATCAGCAGTTTGGAGAACAAGGCCAGGGCAGGAAGAAAGGGGTGCCCGGAACCCAAGCTCAGGCAGGCTGAGCCACTTCACGTACTGCCCTCAGCTGGGGCAGGGCTGAGACAACACCCACCATGGGGCCTTCCTCAGCCTACAGTTCTCAAGGTGAGATGGGCCTGGCATCCTCTCCAAAGGGCAGTTTCTGGCCACCCACCGGACATTTGGCTCTGGGTAAAGGTTCAGCCATGTGACAGCTTCCTGTGGACCTGCAGGCAAACTCCTTGAACTGGGGAGTGGGCTGGGCCTAAGCACTGAGGACCCCTGACCGAGGCCCCATTCTTCCACCCAGGGAGGAGCTCAGGGGAGAGGGGTGGGCAAGCACAGAGAGGCTCATGAAGAGCACAGGGACATCTCTAAGAGGAATCCACATGTGAACTGCCTTGACTAGGGGTGGTCCTGTCACTGAGCCCCTGCACTGCAGGCCACCGCTAAGCGAAGGCAGTGGAAGCCTACCTGGCCCACGGGGCATCCTAGCCAGGTCAGTGCACCCACGCCCCTTCTGGGAGGCAAGGGAAGGCAGTGGGTCTTGAGTTCAGAATAATCTGCCGAACTGAAACCTGGAGAGCCAAGGAGCTGGTGAGGGGCTCTGAGCACACGGAGAGACAAAGGGCGCCCAGAGATCACGGGGAGACAGGAGTTTTCCAGTTCACCAACCATTGTGAAGCTGCATGTAATCCATGGGAAAATACCGCCACACCTTGCATTTTTCCTTTGTCTGGATGTGCGACGATGTGCCCGGAGGTCCAACCAAACTCCCACATGGTCAGGGGAGAGATGCCAATAAAAAAAGGTAAACACCCAAGACTTACACCCATGTCCACACTTCACCTCCCCATGTCCCTTCTGCAACCGTGTCACTCACTACCAGGGGACACAAGTGGGCCAACCTCTTAGGGTCTTTCAAAATAGGGTACGTGAGTCTCTGAACAAAGAGTACAGTGATGCCAGAAGACTGTTCAGACACTCGCCACAAATCCTCGACGGGCAGTACAGGGCTGCTGTGCCCAGTACCACGCACAGGGCAGGAATAACGTGACCCTCACTGTGGGCTCAGAGGTGTGCTCTGAAGGCCCATCGGCTCTTCTGGAACTCTTAAGATTCGTGGTACAAACTCTGTGGCTTGGACCCCACTCAGATCTGCACAAAACGACAAAAAAAAAGTTTTTAGAAGAAACTGAGCTCTCTGGATTGCAATATTTTCAGAAACTACTTTTTAAGAAAAACTCACAGCCACCCACCCCCCAGTCATGCACATCTAAACATAAAAAGTGAACTGATGAGAAAAGAGCAGGACATAGCGCCTCCTGAGAAAAGCTCGAGAAACCACACAAGGCGCCATACGTACTTCCTGTGACCCGACAGCAGGCAGCCTTCCCGGCCAGGGCGAGACCCAGCCCCGGGTGAGGGAAATGAGTATGAATTCCCGTAGGTTACAAAAGCCCAAAGGCCCACTGAACTCCCCCAGGAGGTCTGGCACGAGAGGCCAGGGCTGCCGGCATTTGACTCCACACTGACCAGGTGACTCTCCTCTCGGCTTGCCCAAAAGGAAGTGGATTACATCGAGGGGCCAGAACTCTAAAATACTCAAAACCCCCAATACACCTCGGGTAGCCAAATGCACCAGGCATATCAAAGTGCCTGACGGGAACCAATCACATGTTGTACTAATCCAAAGGCTTAGACGAGCCTGACTTCCCAGCAGCCTTGAAAAGGACTCGTTTACATTAACCAGATCACATGTTTACAAGTGGATTATCTGTTAGAACACTTTAATCCCAGGCTAGTTTCCATCCATCTAGGAGCACACAACTGATTCATCACCAGCTGCAATGTACTCAGAGGATACTCATGTTAATATTAACTTAATAAAGCTATAATTTAAAAGTCAGCCATGCACCTATCTTATTTTAATTCCCTGCAAGATCAAATTTGAATTATCTGGGAAAATTATGCTTCGATTCTAAATATCCCCCTCCCGCCCTTCTACTGCCATAAAGAAACCAACAGACAGCTCTACTAAACTCTAATGAGTTCAGAGAACTGGATCCCAGCGTCAGGAAGTTCAAAGAAAAAGTAATTTCTGGAAACTACTAACAAATTGAACAGAGTATGTTGTCCTGCCATTACAACATAAGAAAACGTAATTGAAAGAAGAGTCTGCTGACTCTCAGTTTCCCTCTTAGAACTCAGGGAAGTTAGGACACCCCTCACCACCCCCACTCCAACACACACACACTCCTAGAATAGAAAAAACAGGACTTGAGTTTCAAAAATAAAGACTTTTCTGCACATATAGCTCAAACTGAAAATAAGTTTTTTTTTTTTAAAAAGGAGGCCACAGAAAAAATATTTCCTTGTATGGCAGGCCAGCTCAAGATTAGGAACTATCACCCCCTTGACACATTTCCCACTAGGTACAAATAAGTCAATTCTGTATTGTCTGATGACTCCAAAAAAACTACCTGAAGTTTCTATCTCCCTCTCCTGAGCTCCAGATCTGCCAGTCAACTAAGTACACTTGGAGGAGTCTGGGTGCTAATTAATGGGCCCCAAACTCACCTTACCATCCCCCAAACCTGATTTACTCTGTTTTAGTGAACTGTGCCACCATCCATGCAGTCACCCAAGTCAGAGACCTGACCACCTGCTTAGCCCTGCCCTACACACACCCATCAGAGCGGATTCCAATCCAGCCCTCTTGTCTTCCCCCTGTCCCTGACTTCATGCAAGCCCTGCCACCTCAGGCTTACACCAGGATCAAAGGAAATCGTATATAGAATCTCACAGCTTGACGCCCTGGATCTCAGCCCAGAGGCCTGGCCGCCTCCCAGCGCCTCCTTCTTCTCCCTGCCTTCCCGACTCAGTGCCCCCAGTCAAGTCCTGGTAATGTTGTGAATACCTGTGGGCCCTTAGAACTGCCTTTCCCCACTGCGGCTGCTACTGTATGATCATCAACCCACACCACTCACTATCTTTCCTTAAACACTCCTCCAAAACACAGCTCCCAGATCACCACTGTCAGGAATCTTCTGTGAACTCCTAGTGTGCCCCTTAGATGCTGCCATAACCCTCTACCTTACATTACTAAGGTTGCCTGTTTATGGATCTGAGCATCTCGATGGTGGGTCTATGTCTTTATCTGCTTCCTCAGTACCTAGTGCAGCACAACAGTGCTCTGCACACACGAGGAGCACACGAACGGATCCAGCAGCCCATGAGAATAAGCCAGATGCCTGCTTAGGAGAAAACAGCTATATTTCTAGATCACTAGTTACAAGTAATTTTCAGTAGAATTCTCTGTCACTATGCACTATGGCTCTCTCTCTCTCTAAAAGGAAACCACCGCATGAAAGAACCATCCCCCTCGCTGGCCACGCGGATAGAGCAGGCACTCCAACAGTTGAGTCAGACTGGCAAGCTAAAACCTAAAATAAAGTTCATGACTACACAGAACAATTATCAATGAATCAATGATGAGAGTTACAAGAAACCACATCATTCGTGGAATGAGGAATTGGGAGGTGCAACTGAACAATGGAGAAGAAATGAAAGTCAGCAACCAGTAGAGGGTGAGTGGCCAGACAACACGAGACCTCAAACACCAAGGCCACAAAGAACCAGAAAAAAATCTGCAAACACAGTAAGGCAAAGAAAGGGTCACAAAACTACAGTATTATAACAATACGGGTCAAAGTATTTGTCCAAAGTCCTAACATAGGCTTATATCTCCAAGGATTATAAAACATAAATTTCTAACATTTGTATTTCAGTGTTTGTGATTTAACTGGGTTTCTGGTTTACTGGTGACCCAGAGAAAAACTCTCTGCTTAATCAAAAAGAAATATGGAGTCACACCTACTCCCTCCCCTGATACTAAGTCCTTCCCAAAAGGACTTTGGGAGAACCCCCACTGCCACACGGTCCCTCTCCCAGCGAAAGAGCACTCAAGAGGAATGTCTTTTTTTTTAAGTATTTATGGAGATTGCCCCCACATCCTTTAGTACACAGTTCCAATGTTAAACAGTGATTAATGATGAAGTGTTTTTCATATAGTTTAAACATATACAGGGAAATGACAAAATCGTCTAAACAGCTCATCTACCAGGAGAGAACATTTCTTGAAACTTTAAACCAAATCTCTCAGTGGCTTGATGTCAGGGCATGGAAAGTCATCTGAATTCACTACCCACTAGAGTGAACAGGACTTGTTAAGCACCAACTATGGAAAACAGAAAGGCCACCCCTTCTATGCTACCACTCCCACTGAGTTCATGACGTGAAACTTAAAGCCATTCTGACCAGCAGGTTTCCAAGAGTTCCGTCCTGCCCTGATTCTATCACCTAAAAGTTCCCCTAAATCAAACTCGAATTTTTGCTGAAAATCACCCACCATAACCCAGTATGAAGCAAGTTCCTTTCTATACCTAGAAACAGCACACATGACTGGACCACAGATATCCGCGCTGAAGGCCAAGAGGTCAAAGTCACCCAAACAACACGGATAAAAACCCAAGTCAACGCAAACTCTACTAAAGGATGCACTGCTAAGATTTTTTTTTATTAAGGATCAAGTGTAAGGCACCAGACTCTCTGATAAGAAAACTATTTGTACACAAGAGATTTTTTGTTGTTGCTAAGTATTACCAATAGCAGTAGGCCTCTTAGGTCAGCATTCTTGGCAAATGTTTACTTTGAAAGACCACTGCCTGAACAAATTGCTTCAAAGCCTACTTCACCGTTTGCATAACTCACTTCAGTACTTTTCCAGAAAACAGGCCCTTTGAAAAGTGTGAAAGGGGTTTCGAGTGGTTCCTCTTCCCTCGCCTGAGTGTTACTGACTCAAGATTGCTTCACAGTCCTCTCTGGCAGGATGTGAGAAAGGCTGCACGCACGGCATCCCAGCAGGGCTGATTCACTCCGGCCAAGTCACCGTGCGGCCAGGATTACTTAAGGAAAAGATCCCTCCGAACCCAAACTGTCTCTCGCGACAAGCCTCTCCAACACACTTCCCCGACCCGACCCAGCACGTGAACTCAGCCCCTCTCCCCGAGCGCACCTACAGCCCCTCCGCTCAAGCCGCAGCGGGCAGAGCGGAGGGAAGGCCGGCTGACGGGCCGCGGCCCGCACCGCATGCCCAGCCGGCCGTCAGCCGCGGGAAGCCCCTCCCCGGGACAGGCCGGGGCGAGGCGGGACGGGGGGCCGGCCGGGCAGCGGGCGCGGGCCCAGGGACCCGGAGGGCTCGCCGCAAGCTAGGGCACGGGCCGGCCACGCTCGCAGCCCCGCCGCCCTTCTCACCTCCTGCGCCGGCGGTCCCGGTTCCTGCCCAGGCGGTCGGACAGGCGCCCCAAGAGCGCGGCCAGCCCGGGGCGGCCAGGCAGGAGGCCCAGCAGCCTCCTCCAGAACACCGGCCCCGCCGCCGCCGCCGCCGCCGCCGCCATGGAGACTCACCGCTTCCGCTTCCGCTTCCGGCGCGACACAACTTTATTGACAGCGGCGCGCGCGGACACGGGGCGCAGAGACGCGGGGCGCGCGCAGGTGCTGCCGTGGCGCCGGCTCTGTGTCCCAGAGCGAGCTTTGCGCTCCAGGCCCGACCGTGGAGGTCAGGATGCACCTGAGGGGTTGCGCCCGCTGCGCCGAGCTGTGTGTCACCTGCGCTCGGGAAATCCCCAGCAGCCCGGGGCGGGCCGTTTTCCTCCGTGCCAGTCCTGCGCGGGGCCCGGGCTCCACGGCACAGGGCAGCTCAGCCGAGCTTTGGACCCCGAGCCGACACCCCTCCGTCCTGATGCGCCCGGATAGGCACACCGGAACCGGCCCCCGCAGATGTGCGGTTCTAGCCCCTAAGTAAGCTGAGTGGCCAAGAACCCTTCCTACAGCTCATTTTAAAGGGGAAAACGTGCAGCATTCTGAGAGGCAGGAGAGAAGACGTAACATGTGGTTCCTTGATGGGCCCACATGGGCTGGGACTTAGAAAGTGGAAAAGCTGTAGGAGATAATCATATCCTACTTATCCCAGGGGAGTGTTGTGAGGTTCAAAGGATAAGGACACACTGGATAAAAAACATTCCGAATTCCGCTACCAACAAATTATACCAAGGAAATCAATTACACGTTCCCTGCAAGAATGTTCATCTCAGCATTGTTCATGGTATCAAAAATGTGGAAGCAATCAACAGTTGGGAGAGTTGGTTAAGTAACCAAAGGTATATCACTATGTTGAAAAACCATGCATCCATACAAAATTATGTTCTAGAAGAATGTTTCATGACAGTAAGTGTAACATGCAAATTTCCAAGGAGTTCATGCCCTTGGAAAAATTAAAAACCGGAAAGACAGAGTGTGCATTTCTACACAAGGACTGAAAGTGAATACACCGAAATGTTAACATTGGTTATTTGGCATTATTCAAGAACTTCTAAATTGTTTACAATCAATGAGTATTTCAGATTGATTTTAATTTTTCCTTTAAGTTTAGGTAGTTTTACAAAACGTGGTGCCATTTGATTCAACTCTTCCAAGTTAGAAGTGGTGAATCACAGAATTTCCTAACTTCCAGTAACTAGAATGAGACCATCCACTGCGTGGTTCCACTTTTGCACAGCACCCGGCTCGGGATAGTTGTAGAGTCAAGCTGCTGAATGGCTGCACCATCCTGCTCAGCAGTGAGCCCACGTGGACCACGGGAGCACCCAAACCATCCTGAAAAGAGCTGGCAGCTTCTCTTTGCATGTGGTGTTTGCTGACTGAGGTATTCAGTGAGATGAACAGCCATAGTACTTCCACTGGGAATTTCCAGTCTTGAATAAATGATAGCAACACACAGGGGTATTGATAACATGGTAACTCAAACTAGTATTTACATTAAGTATAGACAGCAGGCAATGACCCACTCCCTTCTGAAGGCAAACATCAAGAGCCTGTGGCCTTCATGGCTAGTTTGACACAGAGCTACAACCGGAATGAGGCAACCATGACTTTGCCCTAGGACATCACATTTAGAGGTTGCAAAAATTTTAAATAATGGTTTTCAGAGGTTGGGCAATTTTTAAATGGTTACATTTACATGATGACAGCACAAACACTCCGCCAGGAGGGCTCATCCTGGCCAGTTAGAACAAGTAAGAAGAGATAAGACAAATATTATTCAGCCATAAGAAGAAAACAAATCCTACCATTTGCAACAACATGGATGGAGCTAGAGGGTATTATGCTCAGTGAAATAAGCCAAGCCGAAAAAGACAAGTATCAAATGATTTCACTCATATGTGGAGTATAAGAACAAAGAAAAAATACTGAAGGAACAAAACAGCAGCAGACTCACAGAACCCAAGAACGGATTAATAGTTACCAAAGGGAAAGGGACTGGGGAAAATGGGCGGGAAGGGAGGGATAAGAGGGAAAAAGGGGCATTACGATTAGCTGATGTAATGTTGGGGGGCACGGGGAGGGCAGTACAACTCAGAGAAGACAAGTAGTGATTCTATAGCATCTCACTACGCTGATGGACAGTGACTGTAATGGGTTGGTGGGGGGGACCTGATGAAGGGGTAGTTTAATAACCATAATATTGCACATGTAATTGTAGATTAATGATAATAAAATAAGTTATATTTAAAAAAAACAAAAAAAGAAGAGATAAGACACTCTCAGATGACACAGCTGGGCCGGAGTGCCAGGAGGGCTGGCAGGCTGGGGCCGATGCCATGACTGCTGCTGGGAGTTCCGGGTTCACACCTTGATGGCCCAGGACCAGGAGGCATCTGTCCTCTGATATCATGTCTTCTCAAACGGAAAAGGAAGCCCATTCACTGGAAGGAGAGTTGACGTCAGGGAGTGGTGGGCTGCTGCCCCTGATAGCGGGGCTGCACTCCCAGGCAGGAAACACCAGGAAATCCTGAACCAAGGGCCTGTGCCTTGCTGTCTGTGATTCACTCCCTGAACCGAAATCATGCCATTGCAAGAAGGCGCCACCTCCCTGAGCTTGCTTTGTGCACAAGGGTCTCTCTCAAACATAGGGCTGTTAGTAAATTCAAGAGAAACTTTCCTATGTTGGCTTGGCATAGGGGCTGATAACTGTCTCTGAGGAGCACACTCTTGTTTTATAGGGAACGTAGCCTAGGCACCAGGATGAAGCCAGCCTTGGGGCCACTGCCTGCCTTTCCCTTCTTTCTTCTGCTTCGTCACTGCCCAGCCTCACCAGCCTGGCCTTTTCTCAACCCCTCAAACTCCCCACACACATGGTGCTCTAGGATCTTTGCATTTGTTGTCCGTCTGCTTAGAAGCATATTCCCCTAGCTCTCATCCTTCTGAGCTCTGTCCCTCCCCTAGAAGCACCTTCCTGGCCCCATAACAAGATACCATTTACTTTCTATCACTTGCCGTGACCTAGTCTTATTAGTTGCCTGCCCCGCTCTTTCCCATCCCCAGAAGGTGAGCCCATAGAGCCTTGGGTGTTCTGACCCCTTGAACAGGACGCAGCAACAGGAATGAGCCCCGTGCACACTGCACATGTGGCAGGAGGCAACAAACTCCAGAGCCTCAGGCTGCAGGAGGGTACCATCTGGTCTGTGCTATTCCACTGAGGGTGGGGGTGACACTGGCTTGGCCTCCTGGAAGTTTACTGACTGATTGCCACAGACCAGTTTGCAAACCACACAGCTTAGGGGGCTGGCTTACCTGAGCCATGTTACCCTTCAGGCAGCCAGCCTTTTCCCTGCCTCCGTGCTTCCCCAGGATATATTCTCCTCACACGACTGTTACTCCTACCTTTTCCAGGGCTTGATATGCTTTCCCCAAAAACTAAGACCTGACCACAGCCCTCCCCGGCATAGGGCAGTCTTCTGTTCCCCCAGAGCAGGGTTTCACAGATGTTTTCTGGAAGGGCCCAAAGGGGGCCCTTTGCGGGCCAGGGGGTCTCAGTGGCCACTCCACCAGTCTGGTGCAAAAGCAGCTACCACCAAAATAATGAGTGCAGCTGTGTGCCCAATAAAACTTTATTTACAAAAACAGTCCACCAGCCTGTGAACCATAGTTTGCCAAATTTAGATACTTTGGAAAACATCTTTTCCCATGGCTGCAGCCATGTACCAGGCATGGGCCTGCCAGGCCTGAATTGCCCTAAAACTAGGAAAGATGAGGGGCCTGAGGCCATTGGAACTGTGGGGAGGCCCAGAGGAGCTGAAGGTCATGAAAGACAAATTTGCCAAGCACTGAAGCTCCAAACAGCGACCTCGCCACTGGTTAGGGGTGGAGAGCTGGTCAAGGTTCTTGCATTTATCATTTAAACTTTTCAATGTCAAAAATCCTGTCATCTGCAAAACAAAACACCTATTGCTCAATGGCTCCCTCACCACAAAGAAGCCCAGGATAATCTGGCATTTCATCAACAAGAAGCCAGAGCCCAGATTTCTGGAAATGCCTCCTGGGCAGAGCATGCTGGTTTGTTTCTCTGTCACTGGTGAGATAAATGCAGCTCTCAGTTTCAGGGGAATCTCAGCCTCTTGTGGCATGGCAGGCAGCCAGCGCCACCCCAGTGAAGCGCTGCATGCCTCCTCGTGATGCAGAAGTCCAACGCGTGGGGAAGCACAGTGGTCCGTGGCCAGTTATGTTCCAGGGAATCCGGGGTTCCCTGAGCCCCGCTTGGGTGGCCAAGGCGAGCTGCTGGCCACCCCACCCTGCTTTGCCTCCCCTGCCTCTCCCTGCCTAGCCCTACAGAGAACTGCAGCAAGAGACCAAGTGTCCCCTGGGGCTGGCATCTGGGTCTTGCTCAGGACGTGTCTTGCTTGAGATGAGGCCAAATCAGACCAGGGCCAAGCAGGAGGGAGAGGAGGCTCTGGACTCCTGGCCCAGGCTTAATTTATTTCCAGTGTCCTAGAATTTAGAAAAGAGACTCAGAATAAATCCCCCAAAGTCAGTTGGCCTTCTTGCCCTAGCCTAGAGAGGAGGAGACTAGAGACAGCGGTCGCCTCAGCACCTGGAGCTCCAGGCAGGGAGGGGAGGAAAGGGAGGGCAGGCTTCCCGGCAGGTGGGCCCAGCCCGAGAGACCATGTCCCATCAGAAGGGCCAACAAAAACCTGCCAGAATGCAGGACAGGTCATCCAGCTTTTCCAAAGAAAGTCCCGTGTGCAGGTGGATGTGAAATTTCCAGAGTTTTAAAGGTCTCAAAAAATTTTTTTTTAGTTCTGTATAGGCCAACCAATCAATACACGTACGGCTACATTCAGCCTGTAGCCCACCACTTCCCATGCATCTTTTGGTCTATAAAAAAAGTCCCAGGTATTATGCATGGGAAGACAGAGAAATAGAAGAGCACAGTTTACCTGATTGTACCTTTTGAACATTGAGCATGGGACTGCGTTGCCTATTCATTAAACACATTTTAAGTTCACTAAGTTCTAGAACTCAGAGAATGTGCCTGGACCAGCTCAGCTGAACTTGGAAGCTGGGGGTGGGGGTGGAGGGGGTGCTGAGGCCTTAAGTGGGAGGGAGAGATAGAGGGAGGGTGGGAGGAAGAAAGGAGGGAAGTAGGTGGAAGTAAGCAGCTGAAGATGCTTGGTAGCAGAGCCCAGGTCCCCAGAGCTGGGAGATTTGGGGAGGACAAGTGACCTCTTCAGACCTAAGCTTTGCATCAGCCTGCACATGCCATTTCCTGGGGGAAGTCTCTCAGATGTCCCCTTCAATAGTTTAGGTTCCCCATAATATGCTCACACAGCCCCCAGGATGTCTCTTTCACAGTAGTTAACACAGTCTAAATTAACTAACCATCAAATGGTTAGACATCAATTGTATGAGACTCTTGTCCTTCTGGAAAGAATGTAAGCTTCATGAGGGTCCAGACTGAGAAATTTGGGCACAATTCAACCTCCTACACACAGGAGATACTCAATAATAATTCTCTTGAAGGCATGAATGAATGAATGATTTTTGTAAAATAACTCTTGCAAGAGCAAAAAGTCACTGGGTGGATCCTCCTACCCCAGAAATCTGGACTGCCACCAGCATTTTGTTTACAATTATGAATGAAATTCTGGGGAGGGGGCAGTTCATGTACCCTGGGTTGGGAAACTCAGCAGCGTCAGTGTGAGGCCAGGGGAGCAGTGTGGGTAGGGGAGGGGTGGGAAGAGCCACACCATGTCGCACCTTAGCACCTCCCCACCGTCCCTGACGGAGACCCCTACCTCCCACTCCTCTGACCCACTTCTCTGCCATTGCGGTTTGGGGGGAACTTGGAACCAGAGGGAGGGTAGATCATTTCCCCTTTGAACTTGACCAAAAATCAGTGTGTGTCAGGAGGCAAAGAAGCCAGGGATCTCCCTAGCCCTGTCACACCCGTGGGTGGGGAATTCAGGAGGCCCCAGAGAAGACCCCACC
This sequence comes from Smutsia gigantea, assembly GCA_032199065.1. NCBI lineage: Eukaryota > Metazoa > Chordata > Mammalia > Pholidota > Manidae > Smutsia > Smutsia gigantea. The sequence goes on along the minus strand of JAVSCE010009352.1, from coordinate 10,563 downwards.
CCTGCAGGGAGCCTGAATGCAGGTGACGGGAGGTCATTTCAGATGCTCTGTGCACACCCAAGAGCTCCATGGGCCAGGGGCTCCTGCTGCCTTGCTCCAGGGACCAACCGTCTGCTTTACTGAAGACGGAGCTGGACCGCTTCATCCACCAAGTCCCCTATCAGCCCTCGGCTCACCAAGGGCCTCTGGGGCCCAGGGCCCATCCCTTACCCCCGCCCCCCTGCTCTCCTCCTCCTGGGCACTGCCACTTTAGCTCCAGGCACTGGGCCAGGCCTCATTTGCATTGCAGCCCAGATGGTTCACCGCAGCCTAGCTTCCCAGAACTGCCCGCTACCCTGGTGTCTGTTCCCCGGGCGCGGGTGCAGGCACTGTGGCCACTTCAGGGCAAAAGGAGACTATTCCCAACCCAGCCCAAACAGAGCAGGGTTTGTTAGTTTGGGGTCAGGGGAGACAACTGGCTGGAAGCTGAATCCCCTCCTCTACCCCTAAGTCCAGCTCAGGACTTGGGGCAGCTGTGGCTCCACTTAAGAGTTGGGGGGGGAACCGCCCTCATCACCCAGCTGCTCCCCACAAGCTCCACACTCTGCACCCACCTAGAGTCTCTCCCCAGGCCCACCCCAGAGCCCCTCTGTGGGAAGAGAAAAGGGCCCCCCAGGTAGGAGTCAGGGCAGTGGCCCAACCCAGCCCCAGAGGGGCCCAGGAATCTGAGAAGGCCGGGTGAGTGAGTGGGTGGGTGGGTTGGTAAAGTGTTTTCTTTCCCCTCCCTCGGCACTTTTTCTGGGAAATGCCAGAGGCCGGCTGGGCCTGGAATGTCAGGCTTGAAAAAACTCCTCCACTGCTCACAGACATCAGAGCCACAAACCTTTTCATTAGCTCCTCGGCCCCTCCCGGCAGAAACAAAGGCCTGCAAACTGGAATGCCGCTTCCCGCCACAGGCCATTGTCCCGGCCTCCCTGGACCGCCCCTGGGGATTGTCTAAAGCAGGACAGAGAGAAATCAGGGTCAACCTGGTGTGTGACCCCAGAATCTTTCCCCCTGCCCTGGAAGGACCATCCCTGCGTTAGCCCTGCCGCCAGGGAGGCTGGCCCCCCACTGTCCATCCTGAGGGTGGGCGGCTTCAGCTGAGGGAGTCAGATGCATTAGGGCAGGCCGGCTCAAGGAAGCCCAGCCCTGGGAGAGCCAACTGGGGCGGCAGGGGGCAGGGCCCCCAGCATATCCTCCACAGTGGCTGAGAGGAAGGGGCCCAGAGGGGAGGGGCCCGCTGCCCCCTGTCCTTCTCCTCCAACCGGCCATACCAGACTAGAAGCTCCAGAAGGAAGGAACCAGGTGCTTTCCCGCCATGGCATCCCCAAGCCTAGCCAGCTAATTGTACATAGTAGAAGGCCGCTCGGTGTGCAGTCACTAATAGGAGCCCACTGGGCAGTCAAACGCAGCCTGCCTCCTGGTGCTGGAGAAAGCCCACCAGTCTTGAAGTCAGGGAGGCCTAGGGCTTAGTGTTGAGCAACTCTGTGGTCTGAGGCAGTTTCCTAACCCATCTAGCTGCAAACACAGTCTCTGAATAATGGCAACCTTAGCGCCTGTCCTCGGGCTGGCTGGAGGGCAAGGAGATTATCTGGGCTAGTATGGGACCTTGCGTTCACTAAGCCATGCCACAGCTTCCAGCAACCACCCCACGGGCACCAGGGTTCTCATCTGCAGGGTTTGGGGAAGAGTTCATCATCTGTGACACCCCATGAGTAAGTAGAGCCCCACAGGCAGCTGGAACTACGGTGTACTTCCCCACCACCATGAATTAGTATCTTTATTATCTGTATGACCAAGCACCTTTGCCTGGAAATAGGAGTCTGACTTCCTAGAAATTCTGCAAAGGGAGAGATTAGGAAAAGGCAGGAGTCTCTAAATCCCTTAGCAAGGAAAACAGTGTGGGACAGAGTGCCTGAGGGTGCCCCTCCCTGAGAGCCATCAGCAGGCAGGGAAGGTGAGGACAGACACACACTCAGGGTTGCCCTGGTTCAGGCATCTCTCATGGGCAAGTCTGAGTCCTCACTCCCTTTGTCTTCAGGGTAGCAGGACTAATGATCTCCCCCAAACCACACACGGGGCTTCCACACCCTCTATCCCATCTCTACATCCGTTCCTGAGCCCCTAAGATACTCTGGAAGAAAGCAGTTGGTGGTATCCAAAAGTGATGGAAAACAGAAGTCAATATACTCCCTTATTTGAAGATTTATTGAGCATTTTCTTTATAGCAGGCTCTAGACTTACAAAGAAAAAAATCAAACATAGTCTGTTTCCTCAAGATTCTCGCTGGACAAGCAGTCAGAGCCTACGGGTCCATGTGGAAAGACCTATCCTGAAGTTTAGACTGAGTTCTGCCAAATCCTGAAAGAAAAGTAGAAATCAGCCAAAGTACGGAAGGTGGTTCCACCTAGCAGGAAGCAAACATGCAAACCCAGTTCTGGGGAATGTTTTGGAGACAGCCTGGAGCTCCAGGTACATGGAACATGAGGTGTCAGGGGGGCACTGGCAGCTGAGACAGAGCAGAGAGCCTTAGACACACACTCACTGAGAGGTTTAGATCATCCCAAAGGCAGTGGGAAACTCCTGGAAGTATTAGAAAGTAGAAGAGAAACTTGGTGGCGGGCTGAACTGTTTGGAGGGAGACAAGCAGCTTTTTGGAATGTATCTTATATAGAAGATATATAGCTCTCCAAAAAAGGAAGCAGTTCATGGCCATATCCGTCCCCTTGTAGCCCAAACTGCAGCACTGCTTTGTCTCCCCAAAGACTCCCCGGTGCTTTAAAAATAATTGTAGCTAACATGTATTGAGCATTTAATATGTGCAAGGTGCTATTCTAAGCATTTGCATGCATCAGTTCATTTAGTTCTCACATTAGATGAGGTAAGCACTATTATGAGGCTATTTTACAACTAAGGAAACTGAGGCGCTACTGGGGAAGTAAGTTGTCCAAAGTCATACGGCCACTAGGAGGACAGCAGTTGCATCTCCGGAGCCAGTTTGCAGGGAGCCCAGGCCCACCTTCCCACTGCATGCCCTGGCAGTCGGGGCAGCCCCTTTCAGTGCCATAGATCCTACCCCTCCTCTGTGCTGTTTAAGTAGTCCCTGTACTCTTGACCACTCTAAGCTCCCTGCCAGCCATGCAGCCTCTGCTGCTCTCCCTCCGAACACCTCACGTGGGTTCCATGCTGTCAACATTAGGACTTAGGTGTTTCAGAGGTATGGGTCTCTCCAGCCAGACTGGGATTCCTGGAGCTCTGGGGCTGTTTCTTCCTCCTTGTCTCCCTGATTCAACTCCCCACCCAACCCCCCAAAAAAGAATTATCACAGTCTCCCAGGGTCATGATCACACCCACCCTTTTCTCATGGCCCTCATCACTTGGGGGTCCCATGTCTCTTGCCTCAAGAGACCCAGCACAGCTGTCTTCCCAGCATTTCACCCAGTGCCAGGCAAAAGCAGACACTCGAGGGTTTGTGGAAAGGGGGAATAAACCTGATTCGTGTCAGACCATGATGGTTTACAAAGCACTTTCTCATCCACTCATTTGAGGGCTATTCCTTGTTAGTCTTCCTTGTCCTCCACAGGGCTTAGCACAGAAATACATGGTCATGGTGCAGCCTCCTACTAATCAGTGGAGGAGAGAGAAAATGAACTCCTGATTGTACAGAGGAGAATCTTTCCATTAGCCCACAAGCATCTTGAGGGCAAAGACCAGCTGTTATTCATCTTTATATTTCAATGCCAGCACAAGGCCTGGTTCATAGAGCCCAATAGTTATGAAATGTGTCGAATAAATCAACTTCCCCCTCTGAAGAAGTAACGAGAAGACTTCCTCCTTACTACCTCTCTCCTAACAGAACCCAAAGGGGGGATTGGACTGAATCACAGGACTTCCACTTCTAGAATCTTTGGCAGAATCTTTTCTTGTTTTTTTAATCTAGATCTGGTGGGAAAAGATTATTATTCCTATTAAGAAGATGGCAAAATTGAACCCCTGAGAAGATGGGTGTCCTGCCCAAATATCACAGAGTGCCCCAACATCTGTGGGGGAGAAAGGTGGTGGCACAGAGTTCTCCCAGAAGCAAAGGAGCCGGGTGTCCGCATTCGAGACTGCCACAACCCCCATTTGTCCTCGGCGTCCCCCGCCTCCTCTCCAACTTATTATCTCCAGTCATGGGGCATCTGGGAGGGGGGAGGGACCAAAGCCCATGGCCCCTGTGTCCTGAGGGTGACAGTCTAAGTGCCATTTGAGCTGGTTCTCAGGTGTTTCCAGCACCCCCACTGCCTGTTTGGGAACGGACTGTAAAACTTTCCATCCTTCACAGAGCTGGCCCTAGTCAGCCCATACCACCCACATCCATGACAACACGACCAAGAGCAAATCCATCGTTCATTCACCTCCGCCAAGGCCTTTTCTCACCCCCAGGGAGGGATCAGACCCCACACTCACTCGGGGCGGTGCTGGGCCATCTGGAAGTGAGCGGAACTGAAAACAGCTTTCTGGAAATCCTCCCCTACTGGACTTTTATTCCCGAATCTAAGCCCAACCTGTGATGTAGATTCTCCTCAGTCCCCCGAGAAGGTCCCCCGCCCCAGCTCCCCAGCGAGCATCCCCACCGCCCTCTTCGGGTCGCATTCCAGGGCTCGGGGAGTAGCGCCAGACTCCCCAGCACCTAAGAGACCTCAGGGCGCCCTCTAGCGGACACCCTTGGACTGGGGATGCGGCCATCGCTAGCTCCGGGCCAGTCCCCCGGCGTACGGGCACCTGGCCGGACCCACGCCTCACCACGCAGGTTTGCAGACCCGGATGTGTGAAAGCGGTTGTTTGTGTTTGGGGTTTTGGTGGTGGGAGGTGGGAGGCAGCACCCGTGTCAGCGTCGGCAAAGAACCTGGCTATGGGCCGATGGGTTGGGGCCGGTCAGCTGCTACTGGGACTCCCAGCTTCTCCTCAGGGACATACCCACAGGTGACTGTCGCCAACCCCCTCCGGCTCCCAGGTCCGGTCCCAGTTTCGCAACCCGGCTTTGGGGTGTCCCCAGTTCCCATGCGGCAGACCCAGAGTGGGGGCGAGGGGGTGTCCCCGTGAGGTCCGAGAACAGGGGAAGGGGAGCCGCGAGCCTCTCCCGCCCGCCTCCAGGAACTGCCCGCGATCCCGGAGCAGCTCCCCCGCCTCTGCCAGAAACCGGCCTTCTTAGAAGGGAGGGGGGGAAAGTGTGAATGAGAAGTTGGGGGCGGAGCGCGCGCGGGGGAGGGGCCGCTGCCAGGAACGCGCCGCCGGGGCTGGCGCCGCGCCCGCCGGCCGCCCTGGCCGCCTCGCGTCGCGCTTTGTCTCTGCGCGCGTCCCTGCCGGTCCGGGCCCGGCTCGCGGCCCGCCCTCCGCCGCCCGCGGCCCCTCCCCCGACCTCCGCGCGCAGCCTTTCATTGCTGCTCGTAGTGACTAAACATTACAAGAAGGCCGGCCGCGCAGTTCCAGGAATCGGGGGGCGGGGCGCGGCGGCCGCGTATATACCCGCGAGCACGGCCTCGGCGGCGGCTCCGACTTGGACTTCTCGCGCCGCCGCCGCGACTCCGACCTCGCACGCCGCCCGCCCGGCCAGCTCCCGCCGCAGCCCCTCGCCTCGTCCCCGCCCGGCCGGCCCGGGGGCGCGCAGGGGACAGGGCGGGCACCCCGGCGAAGCCCGAGGGACGCGCGCGCGAGGCCCCTTTGTGGACTTCACGGCCGCCGACATCTGGGCGCAGCGCGGGCCGCCTCTGGTTGCCGCGCCGCCGCCTCGCCTTGGGGGCCGTAGGAGGCGCAGCCCCCAGGCCGGAGACTTCGGTTTGGGACCAGGTAGGAAGGAGGGGCGCGGCGTAGAGGGGTGGGGGTTGGCCAGTCCCGGGAGCGCTTCCCGGTTTCCCCTCCCCTTCCAGGGCCATTCCCGGCAGGGAGGGGACGGGGTAGGGTGCAGAGCGGATGGAAGCCGGAGATCCCAGGTTCCCGGAATACCCAAGCTGGGGCCCCGGAGTTTCTCAAGTCCCCTCCCTGCCCCCATGCCTCGGATTTCTCTCTCCGTCCCCGACGCCCGGGGCCACCGGACTGAGCGGCGCCCGGAGAGCCCCGGGGGCTTCTGCCGCTCCCCATCCAGGCCACGCTCCTGGACACCCAACTTCCGCGCCCGAGTTTCCTACTCGGCACCCTTCCAGTGCGCGCTGGGGAAGGGGCTGGCAGGGGCTGGGCGGGTTCCGCCGGGTGCCTGGGTTGGAACTGGGGCCCGGGCGGGGGCCTCGGGGACTGGGGTTGCCCTGGCTGCTCGGCGGAGGCAGGGGAGCCGGGGCTGGCCGGGCGCGCTGGAGTGTTCCGGGCACTCACGCGGTACGCGCCTTCCTCCCCGCAGCCCCCCGGGATGCGATAGCTGCCGCTGTGCGGGGGCCGCCGAGCAGCTGCAGCCGCCGCCGCCGCCACCGAGCAGATCCACGCTGGCTCCGTGCGCCATGGTCACCCACAGCAAGTTTCCCGCCGCCGGGATGAGCTGTCCTCTGGACACCAGCCTGCGCCTCAAGACCTTCAGCTCCAAGAGCGAGTACCAGCTGGTGGTGAACGCAGTGCGCAAGCTGCAGGAGAGCGGCTTCTACTGGAGCGCCGTGACCGGCGGCGAGGCGAACCTGCTGCTCAGCGCTGAGCCCGCCGGCACCTTTCTCATCCGCGACAGCTCAGACCAGCGCCACTTCTTTACGCTCAGCGTCAAGACCCAGTCGGGGACCAAGAATCTGCGCATCCAGTGCGAGGGGGGTAGCTTCTCGCTGCAGAGCGACCCCCGGAGCTCTCAGCCAGTGCCCCGCTTCGACTGCGTGCTCAAGCTGGTGCACCACTACATGCCGCCCCCTGGCGCGCCCTCCCTCCCCTCGCCACCGACTGAACCCTCCTCCGAGGAGCCGGAGCAGCCACCACCGGCCCAGCCGCTCCCGGGCAACCCCCCCGCCAGGAGAGCCTATTACATCTACTCCGGAGGCGAGAAGATCCCGCTGGTGTTGAGCCGGCCCCTTTCCTCCAACGTGGCCACTCTTCAACACCTCTGTCGGAAGACCGTCAATGGCCACCTGGACTGCTATGAGAAAGTCACCCAACTGCCGGGGCCCATTCGGGAGTTCCTGGACCAGTACGATGCCCCACTTTAAAGAGCCGAGGGCAGGGGTCAGGCGAGGGGCCTGGGTCCCCTCTCCTCCGCGGCACATGGCACAAGCACAAGAATGCAGCCCCGGGAGTCCCCCTGCTCTGGGTGAGCCAGGGGGTGGACAGGTGCCCCCCCGTGGCCCTCCCCCCTGCAGAAAGGGGCAGGCGGGACCTGGAATGCATTTGAGGGACAGGGAGTGCCACCTGAGCACCCCTCCTCCCCGCTTTTCCAGAGGAGCCCGCTCGCTGGGACAGCAGCCACCGCAGCAGTGGGTTTGCCTCTCTTCGCTTTTTGATTCCCACTGCATCTCCAAAGGGGACACTGCAAGAGTTCTGAACCAGTGAGAACTGTCTGGGGAATCTTCAAACTTTCCAACGGAACTTGTTTGCTCTTTGATTTGGTTTAAAATGTAGCTTTAAACCTGAGCAGGTCTGGGGCCTGCGAAAGAGTGGATGAGAGAGGGCCCCTCAGGGGTTGCAGGCTGGCCCCAAGAAATGCCACCCCCACTGCCCGGCCCAGGTGAGGGTGGCTGTATGCTCCTCCCCTGGGGAGAAGGGCAGAGGGTGACCTAAAGGGGACCATTCGTCTCCCCCTCCCTTTGGGACAGCCACGGGAAACAGGTCCTGGATTCCATCTACTACCCTAGAGTCCAGGGCCCTTCCCCCCGTTTTAAGGGGGAAGTGGCATCTGGAAGGGGAGCGCAATAGATGGGCTGGTCGATTGTTCTTTCTCCACCCAAGCTATACCTTTCAGCACCTGGTGGGTGGGGAAGGACGGAGGAAATGAGCCATCTTTGACCCCAGGCCCGGGACAGAGAAGATGGGGGCGTCTACATTGTGCCTCCTGACTAGATCTGGCTAGGAGATTCGCCTTAAATGCTCCCTGTCCCATGGATAGGGACTGGCACACAAAAAGCCACACGCTCCGCCAATCTAGGCAGAGGCCAAGGGCTTCTCAGAGGGCACCCTGCTGGCCACTCACCATGGGGAGGGGGGAGACCATGCCTTCCAGCTGAGCACTGGAAGAATGCTAGCCCAGTTGGTATTGGCCAGTCACAGGTGTCTTGTGCTGCCTGGGCTCTAGCCACAACAGAGCCACCAGGTCCCACAGGCCCCCAGGCCCTGCACAGCTCTCCCTCCTCACCTGGGGTTGGGGGGCACAGGCGGGACCTCAGGGAGAGGCCGGGTACCTGCCGTCCCAGCTGCTCACACTCTGCAATAGCACTGATCAGTGAAAACTTACAGGAATGTAGCAGCGATGGAATTACCTGGAACTGCTCTCTTTTGGGGAAAACTAAACAAACACAATGTTTTCTGCGTCAGGTATTTGGCCAGATGGGGCAGCTGTGTTGGGGTGGGTTTTTTTTTTTGTTGTTGTTATTTTGTTTTTTAATAATGTTTACAATCTGCCTCAATCACTCTGTCTTTTATAAAGATTCCACCTCCAGTCTGCCCCTCTTCCCCCACCCAAGCCTTCCAGGCTGTTAGGAGATGCTTGAAGAACTCAACAAAATACCAATCCAAGTCAAACTTTGCACATATTTATATTTATATTAAAAAAAGAAACATTTCAGTAATTTATAATAAAGAGCACTATTTTTTAATGAAAAACATGACTTGAACCTTTCCCCGGGGCCTTGCTTTCTCTTTCACCCACGCCCACACTGCATCTGAGGGCTGGAGGGAGGGTGCTGCAGAGGCTGGTGGCTCTGCCCCCTTGCTGCCCTGGCGCTCCTTAGCCCTGGGGAATCAAACTTAACTTCACTTCACTGACAAGCTAAGACAGCCACCCAGACTGTAGGAGAGGGGTGATTCCTGCTAGTCTGATTCAGATCGGACCAGAATATGCAAAGCAAGTTCGAAGGAAGGGCTTTAAAGGGCTTGCAGGGAGTAAGCTGAGCTGTGGTCAAAGCTTTTAGGAGCTCCTAGCTATTAGAGGTGCTCTGCTCCTTGCCAGAGAGGTGTTCCAAGAAAGCCAGGCTGCAGGGTCCTGGGGGTGACCCGTGACCTCAGCACAGCGGGTTCAGGGGAGGTGGGAGAAGGGGTAATCCTGATACAAAGCCTGCAAGCAGGTGAGGCCCTCCACAGGGGCACTGCCTCCCCACACCCCTAGCTTCTCTCACAGTTCCTAGGAGAGGTGGTCTGAGCAGTGGTCAGGGCCATATGCCTCCCAATAGGAGCACCCATCTATTCATCTATTTTTAGTCTCTCCTACCCCCTGGGTACTTAGAAGCTACCTGGGGCAACCTTGCCAGCCCTGTAAGGCAGGTATTAACACCCTCATATTCTCAGACAACTCCAAGCTCCATGGAAAGGGGGCTTGGACTGCTCACTTCTGAGGCCTAGCATAGTGCTCAGTAAATATTTGTCGACTCAGTCAGGGCGGCCACTCAGGTTCACAGAGGTTAAGCAACGTACCCAAGGGCACACCACTTCGGGATGTGGGAAAGACACAGAATGGAACCTGGGAGCATCTGATTTCCAAATTGATGAACTCTCTGCCTCCCTAAGCACTAAGTACATGCCCATGGTGGCCCCTAGGTGGGTCTCCCCAGCAAAGCCAAGAAGTTAGGAACCCTTCTCCCACTACTCTGGGGTTTCAGCACTAGGACTCTGCTAACAAAAGAAATACCTTCTCTGTGACATTTTCCTTCTACACTTCCTCTTCTCCCAACCACCCAGACCTGACAGCTGGAGAGATGAGTGTTATCCCCAGGTCAGGGGCCCCATCCCCTTCTCTGAGCCTCAGATGCATGAAACAAATGCCAGAACCCTCTTCCCAGTCCTGATAAGCTGCTCCAGGAATCAGTGTCCAAAAGGCAATCAAGAGAGTAAATAAAAGCCGTTTTTCTTTTCCATTTCCTGAACTTTTCCAAAAAGTAACCTAAGTGTCTACAAAGGACCAGGGCAGGCATGGGACCACTTTGTGACAGAGCACAGAGGAACCATGCCAGATAGGACACCCCCCCCCCACCCCCCACCTCTGGAACTAGGAATGCAGACCCAGGAGAAGTCACCTTCCCACAGCAGGGGAGGGGACCCAGTGGGGACCAGCTCCCAGGCCTCAAGGGAGGATGAGAGCCTGGGAAGTTCTGCAGGCTCTTCCTGGCACCTGGGGCCTGTAGTCTGCCCCATCTGCCTTCCACGGAGAGAGCTCCCCTTCTGCTGGGATGACCACCTCCAGGGACCTCAGAACCTGGGCACACCAACTCCCAACCCGTCCTCGGCCCAGAAGGCAGCTGTTCAGCCAGGGCGTCCAGTGTTCATAGGGCAGGCCTTGGCCTTCTCTGGCCCTGGAGGAAGGTGCTTTCCCCAGCCACGGATATTGAACAGATTGGTGGGAAGACCCCTGACTTTTTCCCTCGATGTCCACTCAGCCTTCTTCCCACACCT
>JAVSCE010009351.1:0-146493 GCA_032199065.1 Smutsia gigantea | reverse complement strand
GAAAAGACCTCAACAAAAAAGAAAATTACAGACCAATATCCCTGATGAACGTAGATGCAAAAATACTCAACAAAATATTAGCAAGCCGAATTCAAAAATACATCAAGAGGATCATACACCATGATCAAGTGGGATTCATCCCAGGGATGCAAGGATGGTACAACATGCGAAAATCCATCAACATCATCCACCACATCAACAAAAAGAAGAACAAAAACCACATGATCATCTCCATAGATGCTGAAAAAGCATTTGACAAAATTCAGCATCCATTCACAATTAAAACTCTCAACAAAATGGGTATAGAGGGCAAGTACCTCAACATCATAAAGGCTATACATGACAAACCCACAGCTAACATCATACTTAACGGCGAGACGCTGAAAGCTTTTCATCTAAGATCGGGAACAAGACAAGGATGCCCACTCTCTCCACTGTTATTCAACATAATACTGGAGGTCCTAGCCACAGCAATCAGACAAAACAAAGACATACAAGGCATCCAGATTGGTAAAGAAGAAGTCAAATTGTCTCTATTTGCAGATGACATGATATTGTACATAAAAAACCCTAAAGACTCCACTCCAAAACTACTAGAACTAATATCTGAATTCAGCAAAGTTGCAGGATACAAAATTAACACACAGAAATCTGTTGCTTTCCTATATACACTAACGATGAACTAACAGAAAGAGAAATCAGAAAAACAATTCCATTCACAATTGCATCAAAAAGAATTAAATACCTAGGAATAAACCTAACGAAGGAAGTGAAAGACCTATACTCTGAAAACTACAAGACACTCCTAAGAGAAATTAAAGAGGACACTAACAAATGGAAATGCATCCCATGCTCTTGGCTAGGAAGAATAAATATTGCCAAAATGGCTGTACTACCTAAAGCAATCTACAGATTCAATGCAATCCCTATCAAACTACCAACAGCTTTCTTCAATGAACTGGAACAAATAATTCTAAAATTCATATGGAACCACAAAAGACCCCGAATAGCCAAAGCAATCCTGAGAAGGAGGAATAAAACAGGGGGAATTACACTCCCTGACTTCAAGCTCTACTACAAAGCCACAGTAATCAAGACAATTTGGTATTGGCACAAAAACAGACCCACAGACCAGTGGAACAGAATAGAAAATCCAAACATTAACCCAAACATATACAGTCAATTAATATTTGATAAAAGTGCCTTGGATATACAATGGGGAGATGACAGCCTCTTCAGCAGCTGGTGTTGGAAAAACTGGACAGCTACATGTAAGAGAATGAAACTGGACTACTGTCTAGCCCCATACACAAAGGTAAACTCAAGGTGGATCAAAGACTTGAATGTAAGTCATGAAACCATAAAACTCTTAGAAAAAAACATAGGCAAAAATCTCTTGGACATAAACATGAGCAACTTCTTCATGAACATATCTCCCCGGGCAAGGGAAACAAAAGCAAAAATGAACAAGTGGGACTATATCAAGCTGAAAAGCTTCTGTACAGCAAAGGACACCATCAGTAGAACAAAAAGACATCCTACAGTATGGGAGAATATATTCATAAAAAACGTATCTGATAAAGGGTTGACATCCAAAATATATAAAGAACTCATGCACCTTAACAAACAGAAAGCAAATAATCCAATTAAGAAATGGGCAGAGGACATGAATAGACACTTCTCCAAAGAAGAAATTCAGATGGCCAACAGGCACATGAAAAGATGCTCCACATCGCTAATCATCAGAGAAATGCAGATTAAAACCACAATGAGATATCACCTCACACCAGTGAGGATGGCCAACATCCAAAACACAAACAACAACAAATGTTGGCGAGGATGTGGAGAAAAGGGAACCCTCCTACACTGCTGGTGGGACTGCAAATTAGTTCAACCATTGTGGAAAGCAGTATGGAGGTTCCTCAAAAAACTCAAAATAGAAATACCATTTGACCCAGGAATTCCACTCCTAGGAATTTACCCTAAGAATGCAGCAGCCCAATTTGAAAAGGACAGATGCACCCCTATGTTTATTGCAGCACTATTTACAATAGCCAAGAAATGGAAGCAACCTAAGTGTCCATCAGTAGATGAATGGATAAAGAAGATGTGGTACATATACACAATGGAATATTATTCAGCCATAAGAAGAAAACAAATCCTACCATTTGCAACAACATGGATGGAGCTAGAGGTATTATGCTCAGTGAAATAAGCCAAGCCGAAAAAGACAAGTATCAAATGATTTCACTCATATGTGGAGTATAAGAACAAAGAAAAAATACTGAAGGAACAAAACAGCAGCAGACTCACAGAACCCAAGAACGGACTAATAGTTACCAAAGGGAAAGGGACTGGGGAAAATGGGCGGGAAGGGAGGGATAAGAGGGAAAAAGGGGCATTACGATTAGCAGATATAATGTTGGGGGGGCACGGGGAGGGCAGTACAACTCAGAGAAGACAAGTAGTGATTCTATAGCATCTCACTACGCTGATGGACAGTGACTGTAATGGGGTTGGTGGGGGGACCTGATGAAGGGGTAGTTTAATAATTGTAATATTGCACATGTAATTGTAAATTAATGATAAAATAAATTATATTAAAAAAATAATAAAAAATAAAAATAGAAAATAGTTGTAACACATGTTACCGGCTGTTTTTAATAGTCAGTGAGTAAGATATGAAAGCACTTTTAACAGTGTAAAATCCTCATACTTTAAGCAACACCACAAAAGAAGGTACTGCCTCCCGATTTGCTGATAATTAAAGGAGAAGGCAAATAAAATGATTATACAAACATTTGAGTTCATCATTCAATGAATCCCGAAGAATGATAGGTGCCACAATGGGTATTTTTGGAGAGCTGAACACAGCAGTATTGTAAGATCAGCTTTAGCAGATTTTGTGACTATTGATTCAGAAAAAGTCAAGCCAGAAACAAATGAAGGCTTGGAGCAACTTCTCAAAAGTTAGGTGCTCTGGGAATTTTGTAGCAACTGCAACTTTTTATTATTAAAAGAAATGTGTCAAAGACCCATTAAAGGATTTTGAAAATATGCAAGTTCAAATTGTTTTCCCCTCAAAAAGCAGAATTAAACAAAACAACCAAATGAAAACTGAATACATTATGGCATGAACCTAAAGCATGATGACTGAAGCCCGTTGGCCTGGGGTTAAATTCTAGCTCTAGCACATTCTAGCTGGGTGATTAGTTTCTTAACCAGTCTTGCTTTCTTTCTCTCAAGTGACAAATAGGGATAATAATAGTACCTACCTCAAAGACTTATGTGTTAACATAGGTATAGCTCTTAGAACAGTACTAGACCCACAGGAAATACCATCTGTGGTGACTATGATGACAACCACCCCGTAAGTTATCATGTCACTAGCACATTTTCTAAAAGCATCACCTGATTACCTTGTTTCTTTCATTTGAGGTTCTTTTTGCTGACGCTCAAAGAGAAGTAGCTTCATATTTTCCCATATTCCTAATGGGATGAGACCTAGTCCAGGGAAGCATTCACTATAGGGGAGCAATTTAAAGACCCGCCCCCCTCAACATGCTGAGTCCTCCAGGGGTGATTAATGATCTTCCTGAAAATTGAAGTTAAAAAAAGAAATTTCAAAATATTAAAAGTACTATGATGTTAAGTTTGAAAATCAAAATAATTGCAAAAGATGAGGGTGGCAATTTTTAATACGGCAATTATTGTCTGAAATGAATGTTATTAAAGGTCACAGAAACCTACAAAAGACTGAATATTCTATTCCACATTTCTAATTTGCATAAATAGGGATGGCAGTATTTGTATGCATATTGCACAGAGAACATATTGCAAATATATTTCTGTAGCTATGAACCCATTTTACTGCTACATGTCTAATGAACAAGGGAGTTCCAGTCTTTATTATTAGCCTGCAGGATTTGCATTTGCTTTACAAAAGAATTGTCAGTAAAGGAAAGGGGAGATCCCAGAAGTTATCCACTCTACTAATCAGCACATTTACTACTGACACATGGATTTAAAAATTGCCCAACATGGAATCAGAAGCCTGTGTTAGTGTTTTAAACACTCTAGGCATAGGATATAAAATGGTCAGCTAGCAATGTCCTGGCAACAAATATATTGTGAACAAGAAGAACAAAAACACATTCCAAAACCATTTTTTCTGTGTCCTAATGTTCCAAGCACTGTGCCCAACAGTCCTACCATGTACACACTCTCCCACCGGGATGGGCTGGTAGAGTGTTATTTCATAGTAGTCATACCATTTTAAGAACAGATTCCTGTTGGCCCCTCATGTTACAAATTTTACTTTCAAAGGTCTTTGACAAGTGCTATTAATAAGGTAGTTATTATCACAACTGGCTACTGTTTATACATACTTAGCACTAAGTATTGGAGAACATAGTCATGATATGTAAAACATATATCATCATTATTAATTTTCAATTCTTTTCTGGAAGGTCTATTGACATTAGGGAATGTTAGCGAATATCACAGTACCCTTTAGCAACCCTTCTTCTGTAGCTTTCCAGAAATATCAAATGCTACAAGCCTCCTGGGGATGAAAACAGCTTTACAAACATGGATGGGTTTTTCATTTGGTGCCTTTTCACTTAACAGTCTTCAATAGAATCACTCCAGACTGATTATTTCTGACACTCCTGTTTTTAAACGATTTCTCTGGCCAAAATTTATGTTGAAAAAAATCACGAAGAAAATGTTATTTTGTTCCCATAAAACACTGTTTAATAGCATTTTATTAACAGATTTTCTGTTCCCATAACACTATTTAAAAGCATTTTCTCCAAGGGGCAGGCCTATTATTTTTCCTTATGGAACACTCTTCTTATAAAAACTATTTTAGATATGTGGAGGTATTGTTCTACAAATGAATTGTGACAAGATTTCTGTGAAGCCACTAAGAAACCTACATGAGGATCACAGTTTCAGATTTTACAAGGATTTTGGAACCCTACTTTGAAGAAAAATTCAACAGAAGGGGATATTATGGCAAGGATAACTCTAACTAAATGAAAAACTGAAGCAATTATCTCTTACATACATCTTTATTTACTTTTTTAAATTTCTTATTAAGGTGTTATTGATATACACTCTTATGAAGGTTTCACATGAAAAAACACTGTGGTTACTACATTTACCCATACTATCAAGACCCCACCCATACCCCAATGCCATTACTGTACGACATTAAAGGAAACCACCTATAGTCAATTCTCCAAGAAATAAATAAAAATGATATTTGGGGTGTGATTAACTAGGAAACCCTCACCTTTCCTTCAGCTCTTTGATTATATATATACTTGCCCTTAGAAAACTCAGCAGAAATAAAGGCATTAGGTAAATAAACCACAAATTACACATGAACATCCAGGGTTTCCAATTCTAATGATTCTTAGGTAACTAGATTTTACTTCACTTTCTCTATTAAGAGAAATAATTATTAGTGATATATTAATAAAATAACTTTAAAATCATGTATCTGACAGTTTAAGGTAAAGTTTATGCTATGTAAGTTCAAATTTTACTGCCTTTTTAATAATTTATAAATCATGTTGACACTTTTAAGAAAAATGTCTATATTATCTACATCCAAATTTTACTGATTTATTATTTCTATTATGTATTTTGGAAATGGAACTCTTTTGACCTTAAAATAACTAAGTAATAAAATAAAGTAGTAAAAGAAATTGAAAAGCCATGCATCTGACTATTTCAAACCATTATGATGAAAGTCAGAAAAAAAAATTAATGACTTCCACTGTAGCCAATAGAAAAATGAAGACAATCTCTCTTTATCCTAAAAATGTATAGCTAGATCAGCATGAATATAAGTGGATAAGCTCTGGTTGGTCAATATAGTGGGTAACTACTGTTGTACTGATATTTTTAATAGCTTAACCCAGATAACACTACCTTTCTTTGTCAGTTTTATATGAGAAATTACTTGGGTATCTACTAAACTTATTTCCCCCCCAAAATGCTTATTATTTTGGGAACACTACATTGAAAACACCACATTATTAAGAAAAATAGGAAAAGGTCATGTCCTCCATCTTTCAAATCTCAGTAACATTTTAATGTTAACAATGATCTGCTGTTTCCTACATCAGTGGTAACACAAAAACTGAAAAATACTCTTGACAGAAATCCAACAAGATGCTGAACATGCCAGAAATATGTCAAAACCATCATGACAAGAAAACTTTCCTACAAAAAAAAAAGTGGGAATTCTACACAATAAATTCTTACCATTTTAAAAGAAGGCTTTATTATTGGCATTCACACACTATTTCAACAATTACCATGCTGTCTGCTAATCATTACTTACTAAAATTGCTAAAGACAAAATGATGCCCATTCCTATGAAAAATGTGGTTAAGAGTTTAATTAAAAGTGTAAGACCTTTATTGTTAATATTACTCATTACATATTAAGTCAAATGAAACAATACTAATCCTGAGAAGTAACTACTTAAAATATAAAAATACCACATCCAAATCTATTACTGCTCTGTGATTTTATTCCTGTAACAGCTCCCTGTCCAAGTCCAATCTATATTCAAGCTTATTTAAACGTGTCAAACTATTTAGTTTAAATATGAAATGTTGCTATGAAACTTATCCTGTTATTCAAGCTCTACCTACTAACAAAATTGTCTTCAAGCAAACCCCAAAGGAAAGTCCTGTCAGAAGAGGATTCTCTAGGCCTACCTTCTTTCAGGTCCCCCTCATTGGAGTGGACACAAAAGAAAGGCCACACCACTGAAATACTGCTTAGCCTTTGTGTTGGACTACAGGGCACTAGCAGTATCTCATCAGAGTTGCTGTCCACATTTCCCCTGTATTATTTCCTATTATTACATTTATTATATGCTGTTCTTTTCAAACTTATGTTTATAGGGGAAAAGCCAAAGTCCTCATCCATTAAGCAGACAAAACTCCTAAGCTCAATATATTTTTGTCTTCTCTGTATTACAGTCGAAGATAGGCTTTCAATTAAAGAGTATAATAAGCAAAGAAGCAAAGCATCAAAAAATACACTGCAGCTCAATTTAAGTCCAAGGAGATTGTCACTGGAGACAACTCTCAACAAATCAAAGTGTATTTTCTCTGACTAGTTCCTTAATTGAAATGAAAAGCTAATCTGAACCATTTCTTGAATATACAAAGCAACATACCAACTACTAAATTGAGTCAATCAGCTATAAGGGGTCAAACAAGATCACTGTAATTGATATTAATCATATTCACTGCAATTATGTAAATGTAGTTTGGAATGCTGTTACTTTTGTACGCTACTGATGCTTTTATAGAACCTATGAATTTCTAAATTCAAAGGCATGAAAAATGCCTAAAAGATGTTGACAATGCCATCAACTATGTTCCCAGCTGACTTAAGTATTACAGGTTAAAAGCCACTTTTACCACATCTCACAAATAAATCTGTGGCTGTCTCCATCCTAGATCCTTGGCTAAGCACAATTAGATAAACAAGCATAATTTATCCCTTATATTACATTAACAGCTGATGAACTGAGGTTCTTCATTTGCATATAAGAGTACAAGAGGAAAGCAAGCACTGAATTGACCTTCAGAATGTGGGGCCCTGAAATCTATTTTTTCTACATGAGCCCTTCGAGATGTCTTCTGGACAAGGATTCACATTACCAAGCCAGAAAGCAGAAGTCTATGGCAAACAAAGAGTTCGACTACGTGAATGAGACAAAACAAAACCCGTGGGGGTTTAGGGAATGCTTTAAAAGTAGACAGGAAAAGTGTGTATCTGTCATATATTATAAAATATAACCTCAGGAACATCCACATCTGTTTCTGGTTTTGCAATTTTAGGTTTTAGTCAAACAGTATTGCTGTCATAGCTTTCTCCCTACTGCAAAGTTATCTTATCTCATGTGATGTAACAAGATGAAGGCTGTTAAAGCAGCTGCTCAAAATAAAAGGTCTCTAAAAAGCAATAGCTTCAGCTGTATCATGTCTTCCCTTAGGAGACATATTCAGACACCTGGGCAAACCCACATAAGGTGTCTTCTTCTCTTGTACAAATGAAGAGCAAAAACACTGAGGGAAAATAGACAGTAAAATCAACATTAGGCCTGTCAAGGCAAGTTAATTATGTCAGCACAAATTACTGAATCTTATGTAAGATTCAGCCAAAATTATGTATTCCTATAAAGTGATCATCTTGATAAAAGATACTGTTATTTAACTTATGGCTTATGTTCAATTTTGAATCTATGGTTATTTAGTGTCACATGTTTTAAGACAATAAATGGACTCCTCCACATAAATACAAAGCATCACAAATGCAACCTGCTAGCTCTTCCAATCAGAGGCAGTCTACTGTGAGGTAATGTAGGCAGCCAGTGAGGACTTCACAGAGGAAGCTTCAAATGATACAATTTACTCTCACCTTAGAGAATTGATAAGTATTTGCTTCCTTCTATTAGAATTTTAAATAACAAGATAAACAAGATAAATGTTCTCCCAACTATATTATAGCGCCTAGTATTTATTAGAAACATTAAATATTTCTTAAATAAATGAATAAATGTATCATCCTTGTTGATTACATATTATAAAGTCAAGAGAATTATGAAAAGTAATTATGCAAGAGTATTACGAAGTCAAGGAACAACATTTGCTGGGAGTTTCACTAGCTCTAGACCAACTTTATTTTGAATGTATAATATTTGAGAAAAATCACATTAGCCTTAAACCAAATGACTCGTATATATAGGCATGTTCTTCAAGGCTATGATCTTCAGTTTAGAATTCTGTCATTTTATTTCACTCACCAAATTATTTTTGACTGAATCCATTCCCTAATACCATATGTATAAATGATGATAAGTGGTCTGGAAAAACCAAAAAGCCAAAAGCACTCATATTCTTTGACCCAATGATGCAGCTCCTGTGAATTTATCCTATGGAGATAACATAAAAAACAAAAGCACCAAAATAAGCATATGGATGAACATGCTCAAGGCACTATTTCAGGGGGAAAATACTTCTACGTGTCTGCTATTCTATATTCATTATATGGTATATTTTGTAGCTACTGAAATTATGCAGAGGTGTACTATACTGTTATATAAAATAAGCAAAAGACAATATTTGAAGTTGCTGTTTATGTCTGCTTATTTCTCAGTGCTATATGGTGTTCTCTTTCACCTATCTTGTGAACTGCTCACACTCAGGTCTCCAATAATTTCCTAATTTTAAAATTCTGTGCCACTGTCAACCTGATGGTTGTTATTTTGGTTGACTTCAACAAGAAACAAAGTGAACTCCCTCTTCTCTATAATCACCCTCCATTCCTCCACTCCTCCCTTACCACATATACTTTACTCACACTTCACATACACCTTGCTCCTCTTCTTACATTCTCTAGTCAGAAATTTGTGGGTCCTCCCTTTCCTCCTAATATTCTCTCCTAAGTGTCTGTGGAAACGCTGAGTTCCTCTTTGTTTCCTGCACTAAGCTGCCTCACTTCTGGCCCTCATGATATCTCTAAACTACTTCAATTGTCTCCTTATTCATCTCTCTGCTTCCAGTTTCTCCACAGCCTAATGCATCCTTGCCTTTCAACCATGTGCTCTTTTTGGAAATATATTTCTCCTTATGTCATTTTCTCTTGAAAAATCAGTGACTTCTTCAAAGGCAGATAAGTTCAAATAGCTTGCATAGCATGAAGAACTTCCTTGTGTCTCTTTCTCAACATCCTCTTTTCTCATTTTTATGTGCAATATCCTGTGATCCCACTTATACTGAACTGACTACTTACATCTCTCCTAGATCTTGCACATACTGGAAACCCTGCCTGTAATGTCTTTTCTCACCTCATTTGCTCCACTCACTCACCTATGACCCCTTTTACAATTCTAGCACACTCTTCACATACTTTTAATTTAACTATTTACATGTGCATCTCTTCCATTATATTATGACTTCCTCTGGTCAGACATTATGTCATATACATTTTTGTCTTTATTGGAAACATTAAATATTTTTTAAATAAAGGAATAAGTGAAAGATGTGAAACATGTGAAACTTTGTATATGAGGGCAAAGAATGGAAGTAAATATGAGAAAATGAAAACAGTTTTGATAACTGTATCTTATTTTTAGTTACTTTTATTTAAAAATTACAATAAATAAGGAAAGATCTTTAAAACCCAAATTAAATGCCTACTATAAATTACCACTGATGAGTGAATGCTGATTAGCAATACTCTCATTGCTTTCTTTAACCAGTAACTTCTGTATATACTAGTACAAAACAGTAGAAGTTTTCTGAGAAAATTTTTAGGCCAAATATATTTACTATATAATGAATGATTGGCCCAAAGTCACAATATTCAAAATAATTCAAGATACTAGAATCATGGGGTTTTTTCTTATAGAAATAAGACAGGCAATTTCCGAAACATTAGCCTAAGGTTTTCATCCTAAGTGGCAACCTTTGTAAGTTCATATGTGCAATTCTGTTCATATGCAGAATACAAAATTACAAATGGGATAAAATACTCATCAATCAAACGTCAAACACTAACAGAATCCAGGAAATATTTTGCATTTCCAATTACGCTATATCACTTTACATATCCCAAGCTCCCTAGCAGATAAAACAACTTCTTGTGACAGAGAATAAAACATCATGCTTTCTTAAATTTTATACACACACACACACACACACACATATAGAGAAGAGCAGCAAGAATGTGCCATCAGAAATACTCTTTCCAATCTCCTAAGAGTAACTTCCAATCCTCTACTGATACTACTTTCCATAAGAATACCCTTTGCCTTTTATTGTTAGCAAAGTTAGAGTTGTTACAAAAAATTTAAAAAATTAAAAACTTCTCCTATGACTGAAACATAAAATCATACAGGAGAAGGAACCGAAGTATTTTAAATATTTTTATTGCTTACTAGAAATACTGTATGATAGAGATAAGGCCCCTCCATACTGGCTGAAATTCTCCAATCATAGCCTGAGAAGCTTAGAAGTACAATGACTATAGAGATCATCTAGTTCAGTGCTTCTAACCTTTTGCAAATCCTGTCACATAGAAAATGGTAATATTTAGGCAGGATAATGTCATTTCAGCTATTGTAAAATTTTGAATGACTGTAGGGAAAAAATGTTCAAATTTTAAGGAAATTCTGCCCCAGATACATTATTTACAGAAATCATCAAATTAGTAATGAGTTCCAGCCCACACATTTTAAATACTATATCTGATTTCAAAATATGAGGATTTGAGCAGTCTTGGTGCAGCCTGCCATCACTGACTTGGAAAATGTGTATAGCTGCACCTCCCATCACCTAAAATATCTCTGAGCTTCAACCTCTGTTCCTCTCTGGGCTCTCTTCCTTTTTCTCCCTCCTGCCTTTGATAAAGGGTCAGGCTCAGACCCTGGATTCTCTTTCCTCAGCACCCTCTCCAGATCCCTCTTGTAAGACCAGAGGTATTGGAGGAAGGGACGGTCCTCACTGGAGGCACCCGACTCGAGCCCAATAAGGAAGAGAACGGCGAATGTCACGCAAATGATTCAACGGAAGGTCCCTACCGCAGGTCCCACCTAGAACACGCGTCGCAGTACTCTCTCCCCAGCAACCCAGCATGACCAATTATCTGTGATCATGACACCCACATCAGCCAATTAGCCTGTCGCCCCTCCTGCTGGGCACGACTTCCCTGGCCTGTGGATAGCAGACCGGTGAACCCTGGCCGGGAGAGCGCTAATAAATTTTTTTTGATTCCTTTGTTGCTGCTTGCCTGGTCTGGTTTCATCTACCTTATACCTCTGTGCCCTGCTGGAAATTGTCCCCCAAAGCAGCTTTCCTGGCATCAGAGCTGTTGAGTTAGGGTTTCTGGTCCTCTCTCGAGTCTAACCTCACCTTGGTATGTTTAAGAAGTGTATCCTTCCTTTTAATTTGGCTTCGGGCTGGCAGGGAAGATGGCAGCTCTGTCGGTCCCTACTCATCTTTAACTCGAACAGAAATCTTCTCTTTGATCTTATTTCTGCTCCGTTTTCCTTGTCTTTGCTGTTGGGAAAGTGCTTCGTCATCGCCACTTTCAGATGAACTCCGTTAGGGGGTCTGCGGCCCACAGCCCTGCTCCCAGAGCTCTTTGGTGGCGCCATCCACATCCTCCGAGACCGGAGGGGGGCGATAGTTGGATATATGGTCGACTCGGATGGTTCTTCCCCTGATCTTGATTCCATTAAAATTGTCAACGGCCAAAACTGTACTCCTCTGATCT
Source organism: Smutsia gigantea (assembly GCA_032199065.1). Lineage (NCBI taxonomy): Eukaryota > Metazoa > Chordata > Mammalia > Pholidota > Manidae > Smutsia > Smutsia gigantea. Next base: position 134,178 of record JAVSCE010009351.1, on the reverse strand, counting down.
TCATAGCAGATAAAACAGAATCCTTTTGACTTCCCTGACTGCTTATCCCGCACAAGATTAATGCTGACAATCTCCCCATACTGGGAGAATACACACAGGATATCTCCCTCAGTCAGTTCATACGCAAGCCCTCCCACGAAGATACAAGCACTGTCCACACGGAGTGCCATGATGCCTTAGCTGACACACTGGTTTTGGCCTCCCACTCATTCAGCTTGCTAATCAGCCTCACTGTGGTTAACTCGTTCATCCCCGTGAGCCGTGCGCCGCACAGTGGCGCTCCCCTGGCAGCACAGTGCTCACTTCCCGCGGAAATGAGGGAGGAGGGCGTTGCTTCCGGCAGAGACCTTCAGCATGCATCTCCCTCCCCGCACCTCCTCTGCTGCCCTGTAGTTTCAACTTCAGGGTACCCATTCGCCATGGAGACGTGTGCTACTGCTCACTAGTTTGAAACTTTATCTAGTCCAGTTACAAAATGGGATGACTAGGCTGAAACAAAGGCTTCTGTTCTGAAATGTCTGATCATGGAAGTTGTCGTTTTTGTTTTGGTTTGGTTTTTTCCTTATAATAAATCACCTAAAGACCCTACAAAGTACTAGTTTCACTTTGGCCTAATTATGAAAAGTAAATATTTGATATGTTACATGGCAGGGATTTAGACTGAGGTGTACTTAATATGTACTCATTGTATTAGGGTTCTCTGGAGAAACAGAACCAATAGGATATAGATAGATGATACATAAGAGACATATATCTATGTATAAACAATTCTATTATAAGGAATTGACTCGTGATTACAGAAGCTGAGAAGTTCCAAGATGTGCAGTCAGCAACCTGGAGACCCCAGACATCCAATGGTGTAGTTGATAGGGTGGTTCCAGTCTGAAAGGTGGCAAGCTCAAGACACAAGAAGAGCCGATTTTTAGTTCCAGTCAAAGGCCAGAAAAGACTGATATCTCAACTCAGCATTTATGATTTAATGCTCAAAGCAGTCAGGTAGGAAGAGCTCCTTCTGACTGGAGGATGAGTTAGTCTTTTTGTGCTATTCAGCTTTCAGCTGATTGGATGAGGGCCATCCACGTTAGGGAGGCTCTACCTCCACATAAGCTTTAATCAGTCTACCAATTCAAATGTTACTCTCATCCAACAAAAACACCCTCACAGACACACCCAAAAAATGTTAGACTAAATATCTGGGCACCTTGTAGCCTTCTCAAGTTGACACATACAATGAACTATTATACCTAGGATGTTTCGAGAGTCCCCAAGCCAGTGATAATTCTGCTTTGCCTTTTCATATGTATATCATTGTTGTACAATGTGATCATTTGTTCTCAAAAATGGCAGTTCTCAGAGTACATGCAACACACATTTCTGAATAAAGCCTAAAGTGGCAATGAATAACCAATACCTACTAACATATGCAATGGCTCCAGTGTGCAGCTCTGGTGGCATTTTGCAGAGCCTTACTTTGATTTCATTTCTCAAAACAAACCACCCAATTTCTGTGAAATCACTACTATTTCTTGAACCTGTAGGTCTATAAGAACTGTAATTTTTTTCCCCAAAGGTGTGCTTCACTGGGTTTTTCAAGTTATGTGATGGTAGTCCCACTTGAAAGCTCCATGAAATAGCCAGTTAGGTGTAATGCTCATATTCAACCTCGTCATATGTCCTACCTGTTAGATTTGAAATTTGGAAAATAACTGTACATTTGTCATCCTGCCTTTGTTATTTCATTTCTATCATTATGGCCAGCAAAAATGAAAGGACTTGAAAGTGGCACATAGAGAAGGTGAACAAGTCTTAGAAGCCCCTTCATGCCTCTATCACAGAAAATATACCTTTACAGTTGTTCAATCTGACCCATAATTAAATGTCTTCTTAAAGGCAGAATATATGTATTTCCTAGTGACTAAGTGGGCTTCTTGATTTATTTTACTTTTGAAAGATAGACTAGTGGCATATGCTTCAGTGAGATGTTATCATGGATATAGATGATAAAATATAACCCTGTGTATTGGAAAAGGTATTTGAAAATACTCATCTGTGTCTAGGAGCTTCAAGAATTTACTTCGTCTTTTCCATCATAAGCATTTAGGTTATTCGGTACTCTTGAGGTCATGGTGAGACAGGGACCATGGGTGTAGTCAGAGTAGGGTGAGGGCTTCTGGAAAAAGCAGGGCGGGATATTTACAGTCAGCAGTATAACAATGGGCAAAGAAGTCCCTTTTGAAACTCTGTGTTAAGCATTATGCAAAGTTAAGGTCACACTAATCCTCTAGGATCAAGATACCAGACTAAGAATATAGACATCTTCAGTAAGGTCAGTTAAAAGTCAAAAGGCCAGGAGCAACTTGGCCTAGAATGCTTGAGTGTTTCACAAATAGAGTATCTCACTATAACCCGTGACTTCACTGTAAACAACCCTAGCAAGCAGAGAACAACCCAGCCCACCTTGAGGGCAGGGCAGGTGGTACAAGTCCACACCCCTAAGCTCCTCATTTGCCTATAAAACCGCTAGACAACGCACTACACAGGACTCCCTTGTCCCCTCCTGGTGTGAACCGGGAGCTCTGTCCTTCCACTTTATTTCTAAATAAAAGCCTGTACCTTGCTCTCCTACCTTGGCTGTTTGCTAAGCTCATTCTTCGGCTTTGTGAACAAGAACTCCAGCATCAGTGGGGGAGTCAGGAAGTGGAAGTCAAACTTCCAGCTATATTTAAATCTGAAAGGCATTTAGATGGAGGAACATACAAGGAAAAATGTCCTCTCCAGTGTTAATAGTACTTGTATCATCATCAACAACAACACAAGTTAGAAGTATCTCATTGAAAAATTAATGGGAAAAGGCTTTGAAAAGCTTAGCTAAATAGGAATGTGTAGCTATCCATACAGATTCCCTCTTTCTCTAAAAAGTCCACTTCACAAATAAGTTATATTAGGCACAGTAGGCCCAGTGGCTAGGGCCCAGTACTTTTAGAGTGTTGTGGGAATATCTTGAATCTTTAAAACCAGAACCAAAAAAGTTCATATGAAAAAAATGTTTTACTATGTAATAATATTTATTTCAATAAAATCATAAAATATAACTTTTAATAATTTGTTAAGGGATGATGGAGCCCATGAAAACAAAAGTACCTAGAGCCTACCAAAGTCATTATATGGCCCTGTTCCCAAATGCCATGTTTACAGTATGCAGCCTTGCCTCCCTGGCCATAGCTGATTGAAATAGGGATAAATACTTCACTTACCTTTATCAGGCCTATCAGATTCTGATTACGAGTTTAAAATTGAGATTTAAACTTACTAGTAAGTATTTGTTAGTTTGTGGGGACCTGTACCCTTGTAGGCTCTGGTGTAGTCACATGTGCGAAAAAATGCAAGAGAAGAACAAGAGGGGATGGAGCCTGTGAGACGGGGAGAATGAGACTTGGAGATGCTGCCTGAATTTTGGTGCCCTCTGGTCTCTGTACACTGAAGGCTGGTTGTCCAGGCTTTCCTGGATTCCATGAGGTTCCCAGTATCCTTTCTTAAATTCTATTTTCTGGCTAAGCTGTTTGAAATTATTTCCTACTATTTTGAATTGAAGAGTACTATATTAGTTTGCTAGGGATTCTATAACACCAAAGGAGGCTTAAACAAAGGAAATGTATGGTCTCACAGTTCTGGGGATTAGAAGTCTGAAATGACATTATCAGGTTTCTTTCTGACGGCCTTGAGGGAAAGCTATGTTCCACACCACTCCCTTTGGCTTCTAATAGCTATCTTCTCTCGGTATCTTTTCGTATTGTCTTTTCTTGATGTGCGTCTATTTCCAGATTTCCTCTTCTTAACAATAGTCATAATGGATTAGGGCCCACCCTAATAAGCTCACCTTCATTTGATTACCTCTGTAGAGACCCTATCTCTAAGTAAAGGTCACATTCTGAGGTACTCAGGGTTAAACCTGTAACATAGTAATTTGTGGGGGACACAATTCAACCTATAACAAGTACTATCAAGAGGGTAACTGTGAATTAAATTGTAGAATACCCATGTATTATTGCCATTGATTTTTTAATACACATTTCTTCCATTTTAATTGAATTTTAATTTTAAAAGGTGCTCTACATGTTTTCGCCTCCTTCTCCTAAACTTGGCTGCCATAAGCTGAATTTTGTTTATAAATCACTTTAGGTCTTAAATTTTCAAAGCACGGTACAATATCCCACAACAGCAAAGAACACAGAATCGAGAATCAGACTGCCTGAGTTCAAGACCTGCCTCTGCCACTATAGTGCTGTTGTAGGCAAGCTATTTAAACTCTTTGAGCCTCAGTTTCTACAACTATAAAGTAAAAGTACAAAGAGTACCTTACTCTTAGAGGTGTTATGAAGATTAAATTAATTGATACATGTAAAGCGCTTGGCATAGAGCAAGTGCCATCAAATGACTTGTCATTATTGTAGAGACAGAGCCCTTGTTTACACACTATCCTTCTGTCATGAAATTTACTATTTAAGATGGTCATAAGGCAAACCTCAGGTGCTCACTGCCTTCTTTGCATAGGAGTTAGCAGCACAGACTTAAGACCAGCTTGGTTCAGTTCTGCGACTTACTTCCCCAGGACCACAGAGTGTGTTATTTCACTTTCCTCACCTGTGAAATGCAGATAATAATAGTACATACTGTAAGGAGTTTGCTGTCATAAGTGAATGAGTTAATTTATGTAAAGCATTCAGTACATGCCACATGTACACTTAAATTAGTTATCATCATCATTAGGTGAATTAACCAGATGGCAATTCCTGACACTGACCAGAGCAACCAGAGCCTTGGCACTGGCCCTGCTGAAGCTCATGGTCAGACCAGTGCCGACCCTAGGCTAGACCATTGCCTTTTTGGTGACTCTCTATTTTCTTGAAATTTACAGTCAGGACAAAAGCCCTAATTTGAGTATGCTTTGCCTATGTAAAAGTAGTTTCTTTTCTGGTTTGTTTCAAGTTTAAATTTTTAAAAATATTTTGAGAGCAATGCTTGAGGACCATTAATCCTGAAATTGTCATTTTAATTGTATGTTAAAGAACACATATAACTTTCATGTAAAATATAAATAACCAAATGCTATGCAATTAATAATTTCTGGACCACTCTTCCCAAAGAACAGGAGGAAAATGATGTACAAAACATGTATTGATACTTTTGCAGTATACAGAGGTATTTGAAATTTGTTGACTTTCCTTTGGGGAAAGGAATCAAATTTTCTTATTAATTATAAGAAAACTAATTTCCCTAATGTAGAGAGAAATCAATAGAACTTATAGATATTTGATAGCAACTTGACTGCTTTCTTCGAAGTCTCTATATATGTGACATAAAGAAAACAACAATTAGGGTGGAAAATATGCAAAAGAAGCTCATCTTTATTTGCATATCAGAGCAAGCAAATTGACAATGCATTATTACTTTACTGATATAGTGCAAGCAAGAAATTTAGTCACAGCTCTGATAATAGAGATCGTTTTGGAATTTTATACTTGTGTAATTGGGGAAGTCCAATACGTAGAATAACAACATTTCCCATAATGGTGCTAATTACTGCACAGTACCCATAACCTTTAGAGCACTGAGCTTAACTCAAACAAAAATAACAGATGGTGTTTCAGAAAAACAAGCCTTTGTATAGCTTTCTTTTTCTTTTCATATGCAACTGTTAGAGAAAGCCATGTTGGTAGTTCATTGAGACCTAATTGTATTTTGTTTTCTATTCTGCATTCTGCATATTTCATTCCAATAAAACTATAGCAAAATTAATATTGACTGAAAAAAAGAAAGAATATTGTACTGATTAAATATCATATTCAAAAATATATTCTATTTATCTTGCAAAAGATAAATACTCACATGATAAGATAAAAGAATAAACTTCAAATATATGTTGTATTTCAGATTGTGATTTATGATTTAATGCTCAATATTTGCTTTTGGAAGTTGACCTCTTTGGAAGATTTCAGACTAGAGCAAATGGAAGCACTGGCTAGGGCTTGAAACAAGTGACATTTTTCTACATCAATTTGTACCATTTTCTGCAAACAAATGAACAAACAAAACCTGGGTAAATCTATAACAATAACTGAGAGACTTGCGGGCAGATACACATATAGAGGATCTCTCAAGGAGGTGACACCATGATTTATAACAATTTTGTTTAAATATATTCCTCCTGAGTGTGACAACTTTACCTACTGAGTTTTGAAAAAACGTGCTGACTGAATTGTGTGATTTTTAGTCACTTCCCATATGAAAGAGTGGACAATTTTTCAACAAAAGGCCATCTGTATGGCTGCTGTCATCCGACTAGGACTAAGCATTCCCATTCCTGACCTAGATCTCAGCTCAGCAACCACCACCATTATGCTTCCCTCCACACCTGTCTTTACACCTACTCTTTGTCTTCCATTTATTCTCTACTTTTATAAAACTATTCACCTACTCCAACCAGAGTTGGAAAATTGGAAAGCAATTTGTAAGTGACTGAATTAAATAGCCCAATCCCAATTTTTGGAAAAGGACTGAAGTCAAATTTTACTGTATAATATTATGGAACCCGCTTATAGCAGACCGATGTAGGATGGCCTACACTATGTGAATATTATTTGTATTAGCTACTGCTGCCTAACCTATTAGCCAGAGAGATTCCCCAACCTCCCAATAAAATAGCTGCATTCATTTTAATCATCAACACCCTCAGGTACAAACTATGTGAACTACTTGCCCTAATTTTGCTATTATATAACTAGTTTAGAGAAGATGTGATAAATTGATTTACTGCAACATGCTCAATTAAAGAAAAAAAACTTGATCAATGACAGTTGTTCTTTACAGCCCTGTCCAATGATATCTCCTTGGATTAATTCAGATTTGGTCATACTTGAAAATGACCTGTTTAGATTCTCCCTTGCCTTGCTATTCTGAGTCTCTGCTGAAAATAATTTGTGATCAACTACGCTATGGTCTGACCATTAGGACTGCATTGTAAGTGAGTTGACCTCTTCCTGAGCCATTTGAATGAGTCTAAAGCAGTCTTGAATTAAATGGTCTTTATGCTATTAATGTACATGCTACACATAAGTTCCAGTGTATAGCATAAGGTCTAATGCAAATATACAAAGATCTCACCTTAGCTGTGCCCACCCCTCCTTGATACTATTCTTAGAATCTCACAAAAAAGCTCAGGAATTAGTTCATTTCTCACATCAGAATATATGGGCCAGGATTTGGCCCATATGATTGGACTGAAGATGAAGTTTTCACTAAACCATGAACTCTATTTGGCATTAGCAATGACATTTTTTCAAAATGAATTACATCATGAAAGTCATTGGTCTGTTCTCTCCACATCAGTATAAATTCTTGCTGAGTCTAGGGATTTATGTTTTCAGTTTGGCCTTCTTTTTCATTACTAGAGAGCTTTAATTTCTTTTCATTACTTGGGATTCTCTCATTTTCTTTCTCTACTTTCAATTTCTGCATATATTACACACCTGTATTTGTCTTTGATAATGGAAAAAAAGACTCATCACTTTCAATGCTCACTTGACATATCTTCATTCTCTGGGGAATATCTTCACCAAAATATATTAAAATGTCACTGGAGAAAAATGAATGCATATAGAATGTATGAATATTGCTAGGCTAGATCTGTATCTCTAGCTCATTAGTCAGCATAGAGCCTCCTGGGTGAATGCCGGTGATTTCAAACCCAGCAAAAAACAAGCAACAAATAGATTCGAGAAAATCAGGCACAAATAGAAAGGGTCTTCTCTCTGTGTTAATGTTCTTTCAGTTATTTATCAATTCGAGTCTTTCCTTAATCAATTTTTTTTTTGCATCAGAGTCGAGCACACTCCATTTATTCCTTCACTCCACAAATATTTATTGTGTACCTTCTATGTGCTAGGAGCTACTATAGACACTGAGAGCAAAGAATGAACAAAACCAGTAAAGTTCCTGCTTTCATAAAGTTTACATTTTAGTGGAAGACTAAAGGCAATAAACAAATCAATATACAGTGTGTCAAATAGGTGGTAAGAGCTAAGGAGAAAAAAATAATAGGACAAGGTAAGAGCTAGAATGTGCCCTGGAGACAGTGGGGATGCTATTTTGTCTAGTTGAAATTTGAGTGGAGACTTAAAAGGAAAATAAAGAAGCAGGTCACATGAGTAACTGGGGAAAAGAGTGTCTCAGGCAAAACATGAAATGCACAATAAAGTCCTTTGTAAATATGATTGATCAAGAGTAGCTTATAGGAGGCATCAACTCCCAAGCAGTGAACAGGTCAGAATTATGAATACTTTAAAATATTGTGTACTACTTCATTTTCTTAGAAGTTTTGCAAAAGTCCTCTGATGATATTGTTCACTTAACATTTACTCATACTTTTCAAACTCTTAGAAGTCTTCATTACAAAATTAAGACTCAAAACTAAACTTCAGCTCCTCAAGGTTGTTCATACTTTTTTATCAATAGAGGGTAAATTAATGAGGTTTTATTGTACTGCATAGTTCTTCAGTGACTTGCCTAGAAAATTTTCTGCAAGTTTCCAAACTGTGAGATCATAGGGAGCACAAGGATTTTGACCAGATGCCTTCCTTCTTATTTAGGAGCTTAGATTTCAAGTGACACTATATATTTTTATATAAACATATACAGTATATTTTTATACTGATGCTTTTCATAGCAATATGAATGTTTTCTATAACAGATGCTGTGATCTTTGAAAGTGAATGCAAATCCCTGTCTCACAAGGCAGTCTCCAAAGGCAATCTGATAAATGCATTTGAATGTTTGAACGTAAACAGTGAGAGCAAGAGAAAAAGAGTACTTACTAAATGGAGTAGAAAACCAAATGGATGGAGTGCAAGCTATTTTATTCTTTGAGAGAAATGAAATGCCTCATTTTTATTTCTTTTCTTTAGTATCTATACCCATTAAATGATTCAATTAATGTTTGATGTTCAGACAACAAATACTACACCCCTTTCCTCTTTGACCATGAGACTAGAAAGAAGATAAAGATAAAAGCAAAGATACCTAAAGGTTCACAGATACCTGAATTTGAACTGAGAGGGCAAATGAGAGATAGCACTTTCATCACTGGGGTTAAGCTGCCTTTTACCCTAATAAAGTCTCAACTTCAACATTGATTTTTCTCTAAAAATAAACAACTTATTCAGAGTAACAGCAGATAAATTTATACCCCAGAGAAATCATTTAGGATGCTGATTCCTTAGAGTTGTCCCAAGACTAAGAAATATTGACCAAGAACAGTAGGAAAATTCCTGTCCAAAATAATGTGAGCAGTTCAAAATTTTATTTTTATATTTTTCCTTTATTCTTAGTACCACCTATAAAGAGCTTAGTAATCATAGTCACTCTATCATTTATCTTATCAATATTTACATGTATAAAATAGTGAAGAAAAAAATAATCACTTTTAACGACTAAAACAAAGAGGGCTTAGATAAAATTTTAGAAGCTGGTGGATTACTGCAGCAATTAAAAAGATAATTCCTGAAAAATTCACAGATATGGGTGAAATAAACACCGTTTTGTTAGACTCTATGCCTATATATTTCAGATAATCAACTTGATTCCCTCTTTACTCTTCACAGAGGGACACAAGCTAGTAATTTGTGTAACATATATTACCTATACGCTGCTTTCAGTATCATCAGCTGTTTAATCAACATTTATGCTTAGTTGACTTTTCTTAATTAAGAAAGGACGATTATCTTAGCCGTTAATTTATGATGTAAAAGTATAAGCTTCTACCTTGCCAAACATATAACTAGCCCTTGCAAATTACTATGTAATTTCATTTGACTGATTTTTAGTGATGACATGGTATAGTGACCTTAAAAGAGATGTGTCATACTAACGTATATGTCAGATAATCTTAAGTGAAAAAAGTAAAATACACTACATCTTTGCTATAATGAAAACTATGTTAAAAGTAAGACAAGGAATAAATGGAAACAAGGAGAAAATGTAATGGGTTAGGTCACTGCTGTCATGAAAAGTTGGGTCCCACCAGATTTAGAGTCAACTGAAATTTATTGAATGCCTAGTATGTACCAACCACTGTGCTAAGTTTTGTCATCCTTATTTAGCTCATTTTCTTTCATCAATCCTGTAAGAATGGTATTATTATCCTCATTTTACATATGAAAAAAAAAGTTTCAAAGAAGAAACTCTAGAATATACAACTGCGAGAAACTGGAACATAAGTCAGATTTTTGATGTCTTTCATTACTTCCTACATCACATAATGGTTTAAAAATAAATAAATATAACTTAAAAACCTAATTAGTTCAATTACTCAGGGGCTTAAAAATACATAACATATGCTATATTTAATACACAAGGCCTCACTGACATTAGATATGAGGCTTCCAAAAATCATGTCTTGCATAATAGAGCAGGACAATCATTGAAGTAGAGGTGGATAATAGCAGTAATGGGATTGTGGTAAAGAGATCCAGAATATACCACTGTGAAGAACCTTTGTCTAAATTCCCTTTATCTGCCCAAAGGCAGAGCCTTCCAATAGAATTCGATTATCATAAAACCCTTATTCAGGAGAGTTTTATGGTCATAGAGAAGATGGAAAAAGACCACTTGCACCTATATAAACAAACATTATCACAACCTTTTTTTACCTGTTTGCTCCTTTAAGAACACATTTTTTTTCCTTAATGAAACTGTTTTTCCCAGGATTCTTTTCTTTTCCCTTCTTTTCCCCTTTTAATCAAAGGTATAAGCCCCTATCTTTAGCCATTAGTGAGCCTCTTCATTTGTGTGCTCCCACGTCCATATGAGTAAACTTTTCTTTTTCTCTTCTAATCTGTCTTTTGTTAGTTTAATTTACAGGACCCCTGTCCCATAATCTAAGTGGGTAGAATAAAATTTTTTTCCTCCCAGACAGTTGAGGGATGAGGACGGGGTGGTTGGGACTCATCAATCACTCTAGAGGCTGCAGCTGAGGTCTCGGGACCTCTGGCCAAGCTGGAGAAGGTGAATTTCTTGCCAGTTAGACTTCTGGATCTCTGCTCAGGGCCCAGTTGAGCAACAGCAGTTAAGAACTCTCTTTGTCTTTTCTTTCCAAGATTTAGATTAGGAGGAAAAAACACAAGAAGGAATTAGTACTTTGAGCCTTTGACTTTTGGTTTGAGTACTCTTGTTACAGATCCCTGTCTGTGCTGGTGCCAGCCATCAGATTGGAAGGCCCTGAGATCTTATCCTTGGCTGGACAGAAATGTAAGTAGCCTGGATTTATGGTTGGCATTCTACAGAGCATTGCCAGATCTCAAGTTTGATCATCTATGTCTCTGCCGTGCTCTTTGGCTCTCCAAGAGCAACTCTGGATCATAGGGGCTGCATCTTCTGAATCTTTTTGGGCAATGCCTCCTGTGTCCACAGTTGTGACACAAGGCTTAACTGGTTTTGAGACATTTTGGAACAGTTATACCTTTGGAAACCCTAAATTATCAATGGCCAGATGATGTATACTTTGACTTGAAAAAGCTTTTATGTTTAAAAGAACTTTTGGAGAGCAGAGAGCTCTCTTCTGAAACAAATGTCCTATTGGTACCTATACAAGGATCAATTGAAAGAAGGACAAAAGTACTATGGCTAACATAAAATATGGCATTGACAGAGTTAAAAAGAAGAAATCAAATTTAGAACAAAAATTTAAATCCAAACCCTCCATAAGCCCTCTCACCAACAGTTATGCTATAGTTAAACAACAAGCTAGATGGCCCCTGAAAAAATAAACCTCCTCATCAAGATAATAAACAGTCAGATTCTCTTTCAGGTCCTCCTATAAATGATCAAAAGTTGGTCATGTTGGAGGCTGATATTCACGGGCTGATGGGAACTATTTTCAAGCCTTCCTTCCAAATGGTACTTGAGCTAAAATGGAACTATGTACTTAGAAGGAGGAAATGTATCCTAAAGCCTTTGTCAAATGATTTATACAAACATTTCAAAGCCACACAGCTCCCAAGCCAAAAGCCCCAGAACACATATTTTCTTTGATTTCTGCTTCAGTTGGAAATCTTCCTGATGTTATAAAAAAACTGAAAATAATGTTGGATGGACAGGTCAGCCCCTGAGTGTTATCATCGAGGTTGTCACCCAATTCTTTGAAAACAGCTTGCAAGAAAACAATAAAAATAAGGAATTAAAATCAGTAATTTTCACTATATAAATTGGGTCTTTGCAGAGACACAAATAGAACTCCTGGGGTGACAAAGCCTACTAACCTTTCTTACCAAACATGAAGCCTTCCCCATTCATCTGAGTACTTAAAGATACTGTAAAAAAACAGGACCTTGGAAAAAGGACCATCCTGCACTTAGGAAAACATAAATAATAATTGCCCTGAGCCTCAGCCCCCTCAGTTAGGCTCCTATGGGCCTTCTCAACCAGGCTGCAATCTTGGCTCTATAAAAACTGCAGATTCCCAACACAAAGAATTTCCTCTGCTCCCTCCATGCCTACTTAAAAAATAAAAATCGGAAGTGCTTATTATATTAAGTATTCCAAAAATTCTCAGAAATATAGACGCTAACCCAAATGTTTTTCAAGTGCACATGGTTTGGAAAAATCTTTAAATAAGACTAGTTTGGTATTACCGGTTTAACAAAAATGGCTTCTCTTTAGTGCTAATTACATGCAGAAATGCAGTTTTTATTCTACCTAGGTCTACTAGTAAAGTAAGCTCGTCATATCTATTAGAAGCTTAAGATTATAAAACTTACAGATTTGGTTTTAATCAAATTGAGTCATTGTTATGACAGACTTTATTTCAACAATAATTGTGTTCTATACTATAGCTGCTAATAAGTAGTTTCCAAAATCCTTGTGGTAAATTGAAACCTTAAAGTTATGTTAAGTTAAATGATTAATATTCATTGTGTACAACATTTCTGAATAAGATAAAATACTGAAACATTAATTACTAAACTAAGTTTATCTTCCTTTGGCTTCTTAATATTACAGAGAGATGAAGATATTTGGGTCTGTTAATAAAAATGTTCTTTTTGCTACATTGAAAAATTGTACTATAAAGAAACACATGCCTGTAGAAATCATGAAATGGTACATTCATAAACTTGCCAATCCATGAATGCTGGTTTGTGATAGACACTTAACATTGTCCACTTCCTCTTTTTCTCTAGAAATTAAGGATACTAGGGGTTAAGAATTTTATTCAATAAATGTATATGAAACTAGTAGGAATAATAATAATGAAGTAGAAAAAAAGCTCTATGCAAAGTATTCAAAGCATGTAAGAATGTTTTTATTAAGGAAAAAAGGAGAGTAGTCTTGTCCTAAAATAATTATTTAGAGGTTTCTAAAGATTGTTTCCAGAATGAGAAAGAGGAAAATGAAGAATAAAAACCTAAGGGATATAGGAAATTATAAAGGGTTGGCAGAAAAGAAATAGGAGAGAGAAGAGAGTAAAAGAGATTATTTCATGTGGTCAAACTCACTAAGATTGAATGGATTTATTATAAGGTTTTAAAATGAACTTTGATATCTAACCCACCTAGGAAACAGATTCTGTGTCTTATCAAAATAATTTCCTGGGCTTTATTATTACCTTTATCATGTCCTCAATTATTATTTAAAATCTTACGGAGTTCACTCATTGTTTACCTGTTTGTTTATAATCAATGTTACCTCCTATATTTACTTTTAAAATCTTTTATTATCAGTTTGGTTGAATAGATAACTGTTATTTCATAGTGATCTATGATCCTGTTTAATTCAAAAGAATTCAAGCTTTTGACATGTTCAGCAACTTCCCAAAATCAAATTATAAATGAAGTCTTCTTGACCTTAAGTTGACTTTGAGTTATCCCAGAAGCCCCTGGAAGATCTCAAAGGATTTGTTCTCTCACCTCCTAAAAAGAGATGTTAAACTAATCAGGTTTTTTGATATGCTAAATTGCATGGGAAGCTTTGCCAAATAAGTAGAAATACTTAATCTTCCTAGGTTATATTTGTATGTGTATATGTTTGTAACTCCCAGGGGGAAAATGTGTTCCCAGCCCAGGGCAAATAAACATTTGAAGCCAAAATCAGGCAAAGGGAAAAATAAAGCTGGAGTAACTTGTTTATTGCTCACAAAAAGTGACTAATCCTGCTCACCTGTGTTTCTCTCCTTCCTGGCTGGGAAGGACCCAAAAAATCCTCTCTGGTCTGTGTTCACCTCTCCACGCCCCTTGTAATCCCCTATTTTTTTTATATAATTTATTTTGGTATCATTAATCTACAATTACATGTGCAATATTATGGTTATTAAACTACCCCCTTCATCAGGTCCCCCCCACCAACCCCATTACAGTCACTGTCCATCAGCATAGTGAGATGCTATAGAATCACTACTTGTCTTCTCTGAGTTGTACAGCCCTCCCCGTGCCCCCCCAACATTATGTCTGCTAATCGTAATGCCCCTTTTTCCCCCTTGTCCCTCCCTTCCCACCCATCCTCCTCAGTCCCTTTCCCTTTGGTAACTATTAGTCCATTCTTGGGTTCTGTGAGTCTGCTGCTGTTTTGTTCCTTCAGTTTTTTTCTTTGTTCTTATACTCCACATATGAGTGAGATCATTTGATATTTGTCTTTTTCCACTTGGCTTATTTCACTGAGCATAATACCCTCTAGCTCCATCCATGTTGTTGCAAATGGTAGGATTTGTTTTCTTCTTATGGCTGAATAATAATCCATTGTGTATATGTACCACCTCTTCTTTATCCATTCATCTACTGATGGACACTTAGGTTGCTTCTATTTCTTGGCTATTGTAAATAGTGCTGCAATAAACATAGGGGTGCATCTGTCTTTTTCAAATTGGGCTGCTGCATTCTTAGGGTAAATTCCTAGGAGTGGAATTCCTGGGTCAAATGGTATTTCTATTTTGAGTTTTTTGAGGAACCTCCATACTGCTTTCCACAATGGCTGAACTAATTTGCAGTCCCACCAGCAGTGTAGGAGAGTTCCCTTTTCTCCACATCCTCACCAACATTTGTTGTTGTTTGTGTTTTGGATGTTGGCCATCCTCACTGGTGTGAGGTGATATTTCATTGTGGTTTTAATCTGCATTTCTCTGATGATTAGCGATGTGGAGCATCTTTTCATGTGCCTGTTGGCCATCTGAATTTCTTCTTTGGAGAAGTGTCTATTCATGTCCTCTGCCCATTTCTTAATTGGATTATTTGCTTTTTGTTTGTTGAGGTGCATGAGTTCTTTATATATTTTGAATGTCAACCCCTTATCGGATACGTCATTTATGAATATATTCTCCCATACTGTAGGATGTCTTTTTGTTCTACTGATGGTGTCCTTTGCTGTACAGAAGCTTTTCAGTTTGATATAGTCCCACTTGTTCATTTTTGCTTTTGTTTCCCTTGCCTGGAAAGATATGTTCATGAAGAAGTCGCTCATGTTTATGTCCAAGAAATTTTTGCCTATGTTTTTCTCTAAGAGCTTTATGGTTTCATGACTTACATTCAGGTCTTTGATACATTTTGAGTTGACTTTTGTGTATGGGGTTAGACAGTAGTCCAGCTTCATTCTCTTACATGTAGCTGTCCAGTTTTTCCAACACCAGCTGCTGAAGAGGCTGCCATCTCCCCATTGTATATCCAAGGCTCCTTTATCATATATTAATTGACTCTTTATGTTTGGGTTAATGTTTGGATTTTCTGTTCTGTTCCACTGGTCTGTGGGTCTGTTTTTGTGCCAATACCAAATTGTCTTGGTTACTGTGGCTTTGTAGTAGAGCTTGAAGTCAGGGAGCGTAATTCCCCCTGTTTTATTCCTCCTTCTCAGGATTGCTTTGGCTATTCGGGGTCTTTTGTGGTTCCATATGAATTTTAGAATTATTTGTTCCAGTTCATTGAAGAAAGCTGTTGGTAGTTTGATAGGGATTGCATTGAATCTGTAGATTGCTTTAGGTAGTATAGCCATTTTGACAATATTTATTCTTCCTAGCCAAGAGCATGGGATGCATTTCCATTTGTTAGTGTCCTCTTTAATTTCTCTTAGGAGTGTCTTGTAGTTTTCAGGGTATAGGTCTTTCACTTCCTTTGCTAGGTTTATTCCTAGGTATTTTATTCTTTTTGATGCAATTGTGAATGGAATTTTACTGATTTCTCTTTCTGTTAGCTCATCATTAGAGTGTAGGAAAGCAACAGATTTCTGTGTGTTAATTTTGTATCCTGCAACTTTCCTGAATTCAGATATTAGTTCTAGTAGTTTCGGAGTGGAGTCTTCAGGGTTTTTTATGTACAATATCATGTCATCTGCAAATAGTGACAATTTGACTTCTTCTTTACCAATCTGGATGCCTTGTATTTCTTTGTTTTGTCTGATTGGCATAGCTAGGACCTCTACTACTATGTAATCACCTATTGATATGGACATGGACTACTTCTCTCTATCCCTTTGAAAAACCTATTGATATGAGATGCACTAAGGCCAGGAGAGAGATTCTGGAGATATTGTAATTTTACCCACAATGTTATTAACATAAGTATTTTGGACATTAAATAAAGTTCCTAGAAATTTGATGATGTCCTTGCTGTCTATGATATATCTTAGTATAATGTTATCAGTCATAACAGTTATTGTCTTAAAAGTTGTGTCAGAGACAAACATTGGTAACAAAAACAATCAAATTTCCATTTCAATTATATTATATTGAACTCATCTTTAACCACAGCCATTTTAAGCCTTTTGTCATTCAGAGATAGTTATCATTTTACTTTAATGGCCAAAGTGCTTTTTTTTCAACAAAAAGGACTGTCTCAGAAACTCATGGAAGGGACTATGGTAGGTATATTAAGGCACGAGCTTCTGATGGCATCACTTAAGTAACTTTAAAATTCACACACTGAACAGAGTAAAGATTTCCACAACTAAAGGAGAAGCTGATGAGTTCATAAAATCACTAACCCCAGATCAAGCAGAGAAAGAAATTATGTGGGACTGAATGAACTAAAGAAGAATGATTATAATTTCTTTTATGACTTTTTCTCAGAATATTTCTAGCTCTTTAATATTCTGTTTTACTGATATAAGGAACAAAGGGTTGTATTTTCTCTTAAGCTATCTATACACAATTTAATAGATTATACCTTTGTAAATAAAATGAAGCATTTATCTTTTCTTGTTACCTCATTCCTCCAGAATTCAGAAACTCTGGCAATATTATTATTTGTTTAAGTTCAATATAAATACCCTGTAACAAGACATAATTAGAAGTACTGGTTATTTACCAAGGCTTTGGCTGTGATATATTTGAGAATGATGTGTATAGAATCAGACATGACCAGACAGTTTTAAGGAATTGGGTTGACTTTTGAAGCCAATGCTTACAAAGCCCTCTTGTAAAAACTGGACTTGTATCTGGTTTATAGGATTACAAGCTTTACAGGTGAGCAAGGAGGGTCACTACCTGAGAAGCTCAGAAAACAGAATATTTGGAGGACCTCAAGAAGGGATGAATTCATCCAAAAATATAGACACAGCAAGTGAAGTCTGATGGTGAGTTGTTGGCTTGGGTTCTTAGCCTCAAGAGGCTTTTAAAAATCCAATCTGAGATTCCTTTTAAAAATCCCAGCAAAGTAAACTTCAAAAGGTCTATGTAGTTAATTTCCATTTTTGTTCCATTTATGTAAAGGATTAGGCCAAATTTAATGATACTAGACTCTCTTTGTAAACAACAGTAATCTTACTTTGACTCTCTGTCATCAAAATAGAAGTGATTATACAGAAGAAATTTGTTTCAATGTTACCCCTCCTTGTGGGTAACAGATACATTGTTTTTGAACTGTTTTTTTTTTTTTACCTCTTTCTGAATTGATCCTGCAATCGTGTATATTTTGTCAGCAATTAATGTTTTATTTTTTTCACCCACCTTCCTGACTTGGCATCACTAAGGAATAAAACTGCTCTTTCCCCAAAGCCCTGCAATCTGAAGCTGGATGACTTAACACAAAGTATTTATTACCGTCACAGTCGGAACCACTCAGAAATTCGCTGGAGCACCTGTATGTTCCATACTCTGATCTGGGAAGTAACCATGACTGTGACACCACCACTACCATCCTCACTCCAGCACATCAAGGACACTGAGTGAATTTAAAAACAAAAAAACAAATCAAAACAAAAACCTTGTTCTGACAGTCTATGCCACCATTAATCTTTTTTTTAAATTTTGTTTCCACAGAAATATCCCTTACTAAATACCTAATTGTTTGTACCATACACAGACCTAACTTTGGAGGGTGGCCCAACCCCACGTGCACCCTGGACTCCTGAAATGAGACACAACTGTTTAACTAGACTGACCTAGTCCCAGCACTCATTCAATGAGACATGCAACAGTCAAACAACTCAGCTTCTTATTTGTGAAATATATAAGGAAGTTTCAGACAGGGAAAATTAAGGGATATATTTTATGGGATATGAAGAATCTTTTTCTGAACTCTCCTTATCTTCCTAAAAGCAGAGCCTCCCCAAAGAATTCAACTCTCATTAATCCCCTCTCTGGGGGAGTTTCATTGGCCATGAACATGAAGACAGAAAAAGACCACTCACACCTGCATAAACAAACATTATCACAAATTTTCTTATCTCCCGTTTGTTTCCCTAAGAACTCTTTTATCTTTCCTGAAGAAACCCATTTGTTCTTCTCACTGAAGTATTTTCTCACTTCCCTTTCCCTTGTTGAGTTATGCACAAAAGTCCCTAAGTTTAGCCATTTACCTAAGTGAATAGAGGAAAAGATGACACTGAATCCTGCAGCCACAGTGGTTAAACATTTAATTCTGCAAAAAGAATGTGCTGGCAGATTTAAAGGTAGTAAATAAAAGAGGTTGCCTGCTGAAAGTAGACAAAGGGACAACTGAACTGAAGACAAATGTAGATAAGGTGAAAAGCCAATAGAAACAGGTCACTCTGGTTGATATTAAAACAAGCCTTATACTATTACATAAATAGATATGGCAGGGTAAGGCTCAGTAAAGTAAAATTCTTTATCTTACATTGACCACTGAAAAGTAAATATTGGAATAAGAAAAATTTGTATTTGCCCAAAGCTATTTAGGAAATAGGATTCTCATCTATCAAATACATTAGCTAATTTGTATTTAATTTCTTTCAAAACAGTAGAATGAGAAAATTCATAAATGTTCTGACACAATGAGAATGAAATTTCCCATACAAAGTAGACCTTTCTCATTTCATGCTCAAACTAAATCTCCTATGAAGATGACCGTGACCTCTTGGGAAGAATTATGAACCTAGAACAAGAAACCTCGGTCCTCATCTTCGTGGTACATACATCATTCATGACAGATATCTACATTTTTCTAATGCACTTTGCCAGTATGAATGGTTTTACAATAGCCCGAGAAAGCTGACAGGTTGAGCATCCAAAGCTGTTAAGTTTAAATTCCTAAAGTAGAGACAATTATTGTGACCTGGAGTCCCCAAAACATGAGCATTCTAAACGGTCCTCCACCACTACCACATCTCCATGTACACAGATCACACTGGGTGGGCCATTTCCCAAGGTGGAAGACACAACCAGCCTACCTGGACCCAAGAAGCACTTTGAAGAAATTCTGAGGTCTTTCCTCACAAAAGATTATCCCCTTATTTGCTTTGCAGCCTCACTGTTAAATCTCCCTTTGGGTTCAGATTAAATGATAGTGTAAATATGGAAACATCTATCCCAGTGCTAGTCACATAGCACATCCTCTGTAAATGTCTCTGGAAAAAAATGAGCCATACCTACAAATGAATGCCCTAAACAATCACAGACAATCACCATTTTATGACTACTTAACAACCAGTGTTGACTGTGCAATGCTCTTCCCAGCTCCTTTAGGCATATGGAGAGAAGTTCAGAGCTCTGCCACCATTCCCTCCACTTATCCCACTCCATTGCCTTGTAAAACTTGCCCAGCTCCATACAGTTCATAAGTAGAGAAGCTAAGACTAAAACGTAATTGTTAGTCTGTCTCCAAAGCCTGTATCTTATAAATGAACTACAATATCATCCTAGTGGATGTCTAAGGAATGTGGAAAAGATAAATGGATGAATTAACTAATAAGTGAATGGTTGAATTTATAATCTGGAATTGAAATGATAAAAAAAAAAACTAGGGCAAGCCCCACACCCATTAGGTTCCTCTCTTATATGAGATATTGCCTAAACCCACAAAATTGTCAGTCCTTATATGCTTGTATCCTGGACATAACTATCATGAAAATACCATTTTTTTAAATGAGTCCTTCCATATCATAAGATTCCATGTAGTAGAACATAAAATAATACAGCTGAAAGTAATTACATAATGGAGAGCCAAGCATAAGAGATCTGCAGATTAAACGTTATTTTGTCCAGATAGGAAAACAACCTAATAAACAAAATACAGTTCTTAGTATCATGAAATAGACTGTAGAAAACTTTAGGAAAAATTTTAAATAGACTTTAGATATTTTTAAATACACTCATTTCATATAATAGCATAAGTTATAAGTCCTTCTGATGCAGCTATACAACAAGTAATGTGTAATATAAAACACCCAAACAGGGACGAAGCTTGTTTTGGTATTATTTGGCATTTACCTGGTCACCCCAAAACCCAGAAACCTGAGAGTGATACATAATTATCAGTTTTGTGCATTCTGTACATAGCTTTCATCACCAATTCTGTAATTTGCAACCTCATAAAGTTGAGACTAGCTGAACTCACTAAATAGCTAATTAATGCACACTCATGCCCCTGTAGTTAATACTATTTAATAGCTAATTTAAGCATACTGATGCACAATGAGGTACTATTGTTAACTTCCATTAGCTTTGCATTACTCAGTATACACTAAGCTTTGCTACAGTAACACATAAACCCCTAAATCCAAAAAAGCAGTAGGCTAAATGTTTCTTATGATGCCCACCCTCTAATACCCGCAACCTGAGAATATGTTGCTTTACATGCAAAAGAAACTTTGCAGATAAAGTTAAGGATTTTGAAATAGGGAAATTACACAGGATTATCTGAATGGGCTCAATGTAATCACAAGGGTCCTTATAATAGGAAAGCAGAAAGGTCAGAGTCAAAGCAGGAAATGTGAAGATGGAAGCAGAGAACAGAGGGCAAGAGGAAGAAAAAAAGAGACAGAGATTTGAAGATGTGTTGCTGATGCCTTTGTAGATGCAGGAGGGAACCACACGGCCGGTGCCCTCTAGAAATTGGCAGAGGCAAGAACACAGATTCTCCCCAAAAGCATCTAGTAGGAATGCAGCCTTAACAAAACTTGGATTTTAGGACCTTTGATCTTCACATGTCTAAGATAATAAATTTGCATTGCTTTAAGACACTTAGTTTGAGGTAATTTGTTACAGCAGCAATAGGAAACTAAGACAAAGAGTCTTAACATTAAAAAGAGTTATCACTTTAGACATGCTACATGTCCATCACTGGACAGTACAGGGGCTTTTCTGTATATGGTCAGTCAAGGACTCCAGTGGACAGAGATTCCATTTGAGATTTACAGGGGGAAGATAGTACATGAAGATTTCAGACCCATTCTTCTGTACTTCAGTCTGGAGAGTGACACACATCACTTTTATTTATGATCTGTTGGCCAGGAAGTCACGTGATGCTGCCTAACTGAAAGGTGGCTGGGAAGTGTACCTTTCTATGAACCTGAAGGGAAAGAATGAATATTGTGAGCTCTAGAAATGTCTGCCTCAACCTTATACTGGGCAGATGATGAAAACACTCGTCAAGAAAGGGGAAGAGAAATCTTTCTGACCTGTCCTGGTCTAGATTCTATGCCTTTCAGTCTGCTCCTCTGAGTCTTTTCTTTGGAGTCTTTGAACTGATAGATATGGAGGAGTAATTTGGACCAAGTAAGTTGTACTGTGATGTCAGTCCCAGAAATTACTTTATAAACCACATCTAAATAAAAGAATTCTTTGCTTATTGACCTCTTCTTTTAGGACCAGAGAGGGAACCTATTACATTTCAGACTCAAATTATGCCCATAGACAATCTTAAAATCCAAGGTTTTAAGTCATAATCTTGGTCACTGGTTAAATCATCCAGTAATAACAATCCAATTCTTCCCTTTTTGAAGGATAACCGTGAGAATTAAGGTATGGTAGAGGACAAAGCTATACAAGCACAAACAAATCACAATTATGTTTTTGTAATAGTTGTGATATCTCTGCTTCCAATCCCTCTCCACTTTTCCTCTCAGGCAGATCCTAAGACTTTAAACAAAACACATGTATCATGGGGTTTATACCCTTATCCATGCAAATGGCTTAAGGCAATATTCTACTCTATAATAATTTTCTAAGAGTGCCTCATTGGGTTAAAAGCTGTGACCAATTTTACTGATGCATAAAAAGTTAACTGACATCAATTGACCACTATGCAAAGATGAGAAATCTGATAGCTTGACTTCCAAAGCATTTATGTAAGTAATGTACCTGGGGTGGCAGGGGTGGAGTCAATCTGCAGTGGGCCTTTCGCATGTTCAAAATTATTTGAAAGCTCATATTTCACCTTAGGCAGATTATTTGAAATTCATATTCCACTTCATAACATGGCCCTATTACTGTAGCATGAAAGTATTTGAAAACTTTTGCCAGGTAAATGACTTATCTTCTTTCATTCCAAATCCCGATTCAAACTGGCACAGTACAAAGAAGTGCAGGCCTGTCCTTGTGGTGTCAGTAACCCATGTTCACTGCCACGAATCCCAGTTTGGGAAACCTGACTCCAAGTCAGCCTGTTCTGTACTATCTGTACTATCCTGGCAATTGGCTTCACTTTCTTTAAGTTAAAGCAAAATCCTAACATAATTTTGTGGTTTTGGGTATTGAACCTGGAATTACTGACTTCAGAGCCATTGTAGATATCTTGCTTGCCTCCTCTGTCAGGACCCAATTCTTATTTGAAAAAATTACATGAGGTCAGATTCAGTTCTTCTTCATATTTCACTTGGATAACACAAAATGGATAACACAATTTTAACTTCCAAGTTACTACCTGGTGAATTGTTCAGCACTATTGTTAAAGGTATTGAGCCTACATTTATGAAATGGGCCCTAAAAGGAAGTAAAGAGGAGGGAAACTTTATTCAAGTCAAAAGAGCGGGAAAATGGTTTGGAGCTATGTTCCAAAATGGGTCAGAATCTGCCTGTGAGTTCTGGAGGCCTTTCACACATTCTCAAATGCCTGGGAAAACACAACACTCTTTAAATGTCCTAATACATAGCCATTCATTTCCATTCATACTACTACTATTCAAGTCCATCTTTTCAGAAAGTTCTTCCCATATCATTCATGGTAAAACCAGGTTTCCGTAACTACCATTTAAATAATCAAACCAGAATACGCTTTTTTTCCTGTTAAATTAATTTAAATTTTTGTCCGGTGGGAAGTCCATCATCCAAATCCCCCATGGGCAGTTTTCAAAGAATTTTAACTGGGGCTGGGGAAGAGCAGCAGGGATCACATGTTACAGGTCTTGAGAAAGAACCAGAGTGGGAAGGCACGTAGGAGAGAGGAATAAACTAAAGAGAAGAAGAACATGTTTTGTTTAGATTTTATTCCTTACTTATAAAACTAAAGAGTAAAATGCATTTTCAGCTTAGCTCTTAAAAGGAGAAAAGAAACCTAAAAGAAGCCCCCTGCTGGCCACTCTAATTTCTACCCTATTTGCTCCTTTAAAAAAGAAATAAAATCTCTTTTCTACCTATAATTTAGACATAATTTAACCTTCTATCATTATTTTTGATGTATTAATATCTCTTTAACTGAAATAAATGATGTATACCAACATAACTCCCTAAAGGCAATTCAGTAACTTGTATTTCCTTGATCATAAAAAAAAATTAAGTCTGTCAAAAATATATATTCATTTTAAAGTTTCATTTAAAATTATATCAATAATAGATTTCTTTTTGTTATTTATTTCTTCTCAAAGCAAAAAAAAGTCTGTGCTGCTTATCTCAAACTCATGGAGGTCTTTAAAAACAAAATCATAAATAAGAGTTTGATTCAAAATCACTTATAATAACTATCTTTTGTCTTGCTCTAGGAAATTAAGGGTACCATGCATATCAAAAGCCCTGAGACTGTATTTGTTTCATGCTGTAACTTGAGTCTATGATGCAGTCACTCCATAGACTTCCTCTTTACAAAACAGCACTCCTTAGAGCATCCTGACCCAAGTTACACAGGAATGTCAATAAAAATTATTGAGCACTTCTCTTTACATAAAACAAATATCTTACTAAATTGCATACTATAATGACCTTTCTCATGTCCAACACAGAAGTATTAACATCTATCATATACAATTAAATCCTCAAAGCCTATTTGTAAAAGCAGCAGCAGAAATGATATCACTTACATTGAGTTACATTTTCAAAAGAAAGCATGATTAGTGAAACAGAAGTGTTCTCACAGAGTTTGTGTTCTGTGACACTGAGAGTTATAGACAAACTACATATAACATTTAACTGCATGTCGTTCCAGTATCTGCTAAGTGGAACATTTGGGCATGTGTGAAAAGTGTAGAGAGACTGACAGCTTCTCTGCTATTGACTTGGCCTTTACTCTGGCTTTCTCTTGTGTGACTGACCCCTTCCTCATCTCTGTTGCCGTTAACTTTGAGCAAATGCACCGTTGGGCCATTTGACATCATCTCTGTTAGTCCAGGGATGAGTTGGTTCCTCACAGCCCAGTTCATGAGTCAGTTTTAAGAATATTACTATTCTATTTAATACCCTTGACCTCTCAGAGCTGGCAGTGTAAGCATAAAGGTTGCCAGGATATGCTAAGCCTTTCCTGAGACAGAGTCCAGTCAACAACTTTATGACAGTTCTTCTGGACTAAACTTTGCCTAATACCTTCAAGTTGGTCATGAGACAGTCAGGGGATTGGAAGTGTATCACTTGACTAGGTTTTCAGATAGATAACAAGATGGTAAGCAACTGTGTCTTCCAGAAAGTTCCAAAGTCCAGGGTCCATTCAGGGGCAACTACAGCAGCTACCTAAATTCAGGAGTTCTACCAACTGGAGCCCAGTAGGAGGCAGCTTCTGAAAGCTAATCCTAAAAGACCTTAGCCTGCAGAGCTAAAAGCCAAATGAAATGCAATGTTGCCCAAGACTCATGAGCAAGTTGGAAAAGTCCCTGCAGCTGACACGCACAGTAACAGAAAGCGCCCCAAGGCTGTGTGGAAAGGACATCAAGGAAGGATGTGGGGGTCAAGCCAGAATCTGCACATTAAGTCAGGGAGGAATTGTTTGGGCTTCCGGTTTAGATAGGGAAAAATGATTTCTCTATTATTTTTGTTGTTCTGTAATTTGTAAAAATAGAAGCTCTCTCTGGCCTGACTGCATCCCTCTTCCTTACACTGGTGGATGGTAACTGAAACCGTCCATTGCAGAGATGCTCCTGATGGGGGCAATATTGAACCTGGTCAGGGGATGGCTTTCCTCCTGGCTCTGGTTTCTCTGTGCAGGACACAACGGCCTTCACAGATAGGACTTCACTGTCCTTAAAAGGAAAAAAGTCAGTGCACTTGAAAGTTGGACTGAGCCAGTGAAGTAGCCCCTAGAGCACGAGGTGAGTCTTTAACAGTTCCTGTTTACTTTCCTGAATAGAGATTATGAGAAGGAAATAAGATTACGTTTTTAAGTGTTTTCATGATGCAAGCTATCACTGAAACCAAATATTTTGAATCAAACAACCCAAAAGTGATGCACAATTCTCATTATCTGTTTAATTCATCAAAATATTCATTAATAAATTATTAAACACATTCTATTTGTGTTTTAGAGGGTACACATACAGTATATACTCATAAATGTTTAAATATAGGCACTATGCTTGGCAGAGATGATCTTAAACTTTTCAGTGGTCTTCATTATTCTGGAAAGGTTTTGGGGGAAAATAGAATTTTAATGAAAGAGCTTTTAATCCTAGAAAAAGCAAATAACATGATTTTCTAAACTCTGAAGGAAAAACAGGTTTAAACTGTAAATTGGCTTTCTCATTTCAGAACTTCATCTTATGACCACATTGCCTGCCTTAGTAACTATGAAATTTAGGAATCTTGGGAAACAGTACAAAGAATGCAAAAACATTTATATATAGAGAGAGAGAGAGAGAAAGAGAGAGAGAGAGAGAGAATTTAACAAACTTATATCAGTATCAGTGTTTTGATACTGATTGGAACAGCTTGGGAGTTTATAGTAATAGAAAAAATCCCGATTCACTATAATTTTAATAACTGTATATATATATATATGTCTACATATACACAGAAATTGGGAGAATGCTATGTAACAACAAATGCGCAGACTGGAATTAAGCAGCTACAAGCCAAAGATTGCCAGCAAACCACCGGGGCTAGGAAGAGGCAAAGAAGGATTCCCCTACAGGTTGCAGAGGGATCATGACCATGCCAACACCTTGGTTTCTGACGTCAAGCTTCCAGAACAGTTAAACAATACATTTCTGTGGTCTTAAGTCACACAGAGTATGTTACTTTGTTTTGGCAGCCCCAGGAAACTAACAGACACTGTTAACCTTCACTTAACCACATTTTTTTCACTTACCACATTTTCTTAAAATCCTTTCATCCACAGGTTTCAGCACAACGTATTATTCCAGCAGACCAGCTACATATTTCAGACTCTTCACTGTCCCTCATATTCTGATGTTCCCTGAGAGAATTCAAACAACCCTGTAGTCTCAAATATCACCCATATGTTAGGGCCTCTCAAGTTCGAATCTTTAGTTCAAATCTCTCAAAAGCTCTGTGGGCCAATCAACTGACCATCTTTTCCTGCTGCACACCACACTAATTAATACTCAGAAGCCTCAATCACCCTTTCAAGAGTTAACCATTCCATCATCCTTGTCCCTAAGGCTAATGTGTCCTGGGAGTTCTGCAATGAGGCTGATCACTTCCTCTGTAATAAGTTTAATAATATCCTTAAGAACAAGAGATACACCTTTGTGAATCCCTGACAAAAGGTGGGTTGGAAAGATCTTAAAAACTGACGAATTTGGCATGTCACCCTTCCCTTCCCCCCCTACTCTCACTGCAACTGAAACATGATGTCTCTTGAACCCCAGGATTGTTTCAAAAGGGCCCGAGTATGAGAACAAGTATTCTCCCTCTCTCTCTGGCCCCATCTTAAGGGCAGGAGACCAGTCAGATGAAGATGCCTATGGGAAGGCTGTAGGTGAGACTGAGATGAGGAAACAGCAAAGCACAGAGTGTCTGCCCTGGAGGCCGCCAGGAAGGGATCCACCTATGTTCATCATCCAGAATTCCTGTCTTTTACAGCTTTAAACTAAAAATTATCCTGCTGTGGAACAACTGCAGTGGTATAATAAGTTTTGAACTATTAGGAGAAATCTTTTTGCATTTATTTATTTGTAATTTTCCAAATGAACCTTTTTATCATAAATGGATAGAGGGAAAGCAATGACAAATTTTGATTTGGGCAGTGCCAATCTTAACAGTTTTTAAAAACTACAACATTGGAGGACTTCCGGGAAGATGGCGGTGTGAGCAGGGCAGCAGAAATCTCCTCCCAAAACTATAGATATGTATGAAAATACAGCAAATACAACTATTCCTAAAAGAGAGATGACCAGAATACACAGGAAAGCGCACAGCATGCAGCTATACCTGAGAGGACACGGCACCACGCAAGGCAGGTAAGATATGGAGCCGTGACCCAGTGAGACCTGAGCACTCACCACCCCAGCGCGACAGCGGGAGGAGAGGATTCAGAGCCGGAAGGGAGTGGAAGTACACCCCACGAAATAACCCGCCCTGGTGATCTGTGCGGGGAGCGCTGACACACATCGCACGGTGTAGCAGAAATTGGAGAGACAGAGGGTGCAGGATCTCAGTGGGGAACGTGCAAGGGTGCTTGCAGCCGGCTCCCGGGAAGAAAAAAAGAAAGAAAGAAAAGCACGCACTTTTTTCAGCGGTCTTAAAGACAAAGGAGCCCAGTGGAGGAGCCGTGTCGCCCCAGCACACTCAGCCCAGCAGGCTGGGAGTCCTGGGGAGTTTCGGACTCCTTAGCTGGCGACTGGGAAAGGGTGGCCGCACTTAGACTTCTCACAGAGATCAACAGCCTCCCATTCATTCCCACCCCAGCCAGAGCTATAAAAGGCCCTGCGGAGTGGCGCGGTCAGAGCGGCAAAATAGTGGAACAACGCCACCTATAGCATCCCCACAGAATCTACTCCCGGTGGGCGTTTTTTTTTTTCTTTCTTTTGTTGTTTTGCTTTGTTATTTGTTTTGTTTTGTTTCGTTTTTTGTTTTTTCTTCCCTTTCTTTTTTCTTTCTTTTCTCTCTTTCTTTTCTTTCTTTCTTTTTTTTTCTTTTTTCTTTTTAAAGTCTTAAAGAACCCAGCTGACATATGTGGCAACTACCAGCGACCACTTCTATAGCCATGAAAAGACAGGGGAATATGGTCCAGACTAAAATCAACCAGACAACCCCAGAGAGGGAGCCTGAAGGGATGGAAATGCACAGTCTCCCTGAAGAAGAATTCAGAATACAAGTCATAACCATGATGATGGATCTACAGAGAAATGTGCAAGAGCTGAGGGAGGAAGTGAGGGAAATGAGGAAAGACAATGCAGAAATCAGACAAGCGATCAATGAGCTTAACAGCAGACTGGATGAGATGCAAGAGACTGTTAATGGAATAGAAAACAGAGAACAGGAGCACAGAGCAGCTGAGGCAGAGAGAGATAAAAGGATCTCTAGGAATGAAAGAATATTAAGAGAACTGTGTGACCAATTCAAACGGAACAATATTCGCATTATAGGAGTACCAGAAGAAGAAGAGAGAGAAAAAGGGATAGAAAGTGTCTTTCAAGAAATGATTGCTAAAAACTTTCCCACGCTGGGGAAGGAAATAGTCTCGCAGTCCACGGAAGCTCACAGATCTCCCAACACAAGGGAACCAAGGAAAACAACACGAAGACACATAATAATTAAAATGGCAAAGATCAAAGATAAAGACAGA
Organism: Smutsia gigantea; assembly: GCA_032199065.1. Classification (NCBI taxonomy): domain Eukaryota; kingdom Metazoa; phylum Chordata; class Mammalia; order Pholidota; family Manidae; genus Smutsia; species Smutsia gigantea. The sequence goes on along the minus strand of JAVSCE010009351.1, from coordinate 105,025 downwards.
GTATTAAAGGCAGCTAGAGAGAGAAAAAAGATCACCTACAAAGGAAAACCCATCAGACTATCATCAGACTTCTCAACAGAAACCTTACAGGCCAGAAGAGAATGGCATTATATACTTAACGTTATGAAACAGAAGGGCCTCGAACCAAGAATATTGTATCCAAAACGACTATCATTTAAATGTGATGGAGGGATTAAACAATTTCCAGATAAACGAAAGTTAAGAGAGTTTGCCTCTCATAAACCACCACTACAGGATATCTTAAACGGACTGCTCTAGAAGGAAGCACCCGTAAGGCTAAAAAGATGTCACCAGAGAAAATAAAATCATAGCAAAGAAAGCAGACCATCCAAATACTAACTAAAGGCATAGAATAAAACACCTAGTATATAAAGAATGGAGGAGGAAGAATAAGAAGGGAGAGAAATAAAGAAACATCAGACGGTGTTTACAATAACTTAACAAGAAAGGTAAGTTAGATTGTTAGATAGTAAAGAAGCAACCCTTGAACCTTTGGTAACCCCGAATCTAAAGCCAGCAATGGCAATAAGTACATATCTATCAATAGTCACCCTAAATGTAAATGGACTGAATGCACCAATCAAAAGACACAGAGTAACAGAATGGATAAAAAAGCAAGACCCATCTATATGCTGCTTACAAGAGACTCACCTCAAACCCAAAGATATACACAGACTATAAGTGAAGGGATGGAAAAAGATATTTCATGCAAACAACAAAGAAAAAAAGCAGGTGTTGCAGTACTTGTATAAGACAAAATAGACTTCAAAACGAAGAAAGTAGCAAGAGATAAAGAAGGACATTACATAATGATAAAGGAGTCAGTCCAACAAGAAGATATAACCATTATAAATATATATGCACCCAACACAGGAGCGCCAGCATATGTGAAACAAATACTAACAGAATTAAAGGAGGAAATAGACAGCAATGCATTTATTTTAGGAGACTTCAACACACCACTCACTCCAAAGGACTGATCAACCAGACACAAAATAAGTAAAGACACAGAGGCACTGAACAACACGCTAGAACAGATGGACCTAACAGACATCTACAGAACTCTGCACCCAAAAGCAGCAGGATACACATTCTTCTCAAGTGCACATGGGACATTTTCCAGAATAGACCACATACTAGGCCACAAAAAGAACCTCAGCAAATTCAAAAATGTTGAAATCCTACCAACCAACTTCTCAGATCACCAAGGTATAAAACTAGAAATAAATTTAAAAAGAAATCAAAAAGGCTCACAAATACATGGAGACTTAACAACACTCTCCTAATTAATCAATGGGTTAACGACCAAATCAAAACAGAAATCAAAGAATATATGGAGACTAATGACAACAACACAAAGCCACAACTTCTGTGGGACGCAGCAAAGGCAGTTCTAAGAGGAAAGTATATTGCAATCCAGGCCTATTTAAAGAAGAAAGAAGAATCCCAAATGAATAGTCTAAAGACACAATTACTGAAATTGGAAAAAGAAGAACAAAGGAGGCCCAAAGTCACCAGAAGGAGGGACATAATAAAGATTAGAGAAGAAATAAATAAAATTGACAAGAATAAAACAATAGAAAAAATCAATGAATCCAAGAGCTGGTTCTTTGAAAAATTAAACAAAATAGATAAACCCCTAGAAAGACTTATTAAGAGAAAAAGAGAATCTACACACATAAACAGAATCAGGAATGAGAAAGGAAAAATAATAACTGACCCCACAGAAATACAAAGAATTATAAGAGAATATTAGGAGAATCTATATGCTAACAAGCTGGAAAACCTAGAAGAAATGGACAACTTCTTAGAAAAATACAACCTTCCAAGACTGACCAAGCAAGAAACAGAAAAACTAAACAGACCAATCACCAGCAATGAAATTGAATCAGTAATCAAAAAACTACCCAAGAACAAAACCCCCGGACCTGATGGATTCACCTCTGAATTTTAACAGACATATAGAGAAGAAATAACACCCATTCTCCTTAAAGTTTTCCAAAGAATAGAAGAGAAGGGAATACTTCCAAACTCATTCTATGAAGCCAGCATCACTCTAATACCAAAACTAGGCAAAGATCTCAGCAGAAAAGAAAATTACGGACCAATATCCCTGATGAACGTACATGCAAAAATACTCAACAAAATATTAGCAAACCGAATTCAAAAATACATCAAGAGGATCATACACCATGATCAAGTGGGATTCATCCCAGGGATGCAAGGATGGTACAACATTCGAAAATCCATCAACATCATCCACCACATCAACAAAAAGAAGAACAAAAACCACATGATCATCTCCATAGATGCTGAAAAAGCATTTGACAAAATTCAGCATCCATTCCTGATTAAAACTCTCAACAAAATGGGTATAGAGGGCAAGTACCTCAACATCATAAAGGCTATATATGACAAACCCACAGCTAACATCATACTTAATGGCGAGACGCTGAAAGCTTTTCATCTAAGATCGGGAACAAGACAAGGATGCCCACTCTCTCCACTGTTATTCAACATAGTACTGGAGGTCCTAGCCACAGCAATCAGACAAAACAAAGACATACAAGGCATCCAGATTGGTAAAGAAGAAGTCAAATTGTCTCTATTTGCAGATGACATGATACTGTACATAAAAAACCCTAAATATTCCATTCCAAAACTACTAGAACTAATATCTGAATTCAGCAAAGTTGCAGGATACAAAATTAACACACAGAAATCTCTTGATTTTCTATACACTAACGATGAACTAACAGAAAGAGAAATCAGAAACACAATTCCATTCACAATTGCATCAAAAAGAATAAAATACCTAGGAATAAACCTAACGAAGGAAGTGAAAGACCTGTACTCTGAAAACTACAAGACACTCCTAAGAGAAATTAAAGAGGACACTAACAAATGGAAATGCATCCCATGCTCTTGGCTAGGAAGAATATTTTCAAAATGGCTATACTACCTAAAGCAATCTACAGATTCAACGCAATCCCTATCAAACTACCAACAGCTTTCTTCAATGAACTCGAACAAATAATTCTAAAATTCATATGGAACCACAAAAGACCCCGAATAGCCAAAACAATCCTGAGAAGGAAAATAAAACAGGGGGAATTATGCCCCCTGACTTCAAGCTCTACTACAAAGCCACAGTAATCAAGACAATTTGGTATTGGCACAAAAACAGACCCACAGACCAGTGGAACACAATAGAAAATCCAAATATTAACCCAAACATATACAGTCAATTAATATTTGATAAAGGAGTCTTGGATATACAATGGGGAGATGACAGCCTCTTCAGCAGCTGGTGTTGGAAAAACTGGACAGCTACATGTAAGAGAATGAAACTGGATTGCTGTCTAGCCCCATACACAAAGGTAAACTCAAGGTGGATCAAAGACCTGAATGTAAGTCATGACACCATAAAATTCTTAGAAAAAAACATAAGCAAAAATCTCTTGGACAGAAACATGAGTGACTTCTTCATGAACATGTCTCTCCAGGCAAGGGAAAGAAAAGCAAAAATGAATGAATGGGACTATATCAAACTAAAAAGCTTCTGTACAGCAAAGGACACCATCAGTAGAACAAAAAGACATCCTACAGTATGGGAGAATATATTCATAAAGGATGTATCTGATAAGGGGTTGATATCCAAAATATATAAAGAACTCACGCGCCTTAAGAAACAAAAAGCAAATAATCCAATTAAGAAATGGGCAGAGGACATGAATAGACACTTCTCTAAAGAAGAAATTCAGATGGCTAACAGGCACATGAAAAGATGCTCCACATTGCTAATCATCAGAGAAATGCAGATTGAAACCACAATGAGATATCACTTCACACCAGTGAGGATGGCCAACATCCAAAACACAAACAACAACAAATGTTGGCGAGGATGTGGAGAAAAGGGAACCCTCCTACACTGCTGGTGGGAATGCGAATTAGTTCAACCATTGTGGAAAGCAATATGGAGGTTCCTCAAAAAACTCAAAATAGAAATACCATTTGACCCAGGAATTCCACTCCTAGGAATTTATCCTAAGCATGCAGGAGCCCAGTTTGAAAAAGACATATGTATCCCTATGTTTATCGCAGCACAATTTACAATAGCCAAGAAATGGAAGCAACCTAAGTGTCCATCAGTAGATGAATGGATAAGGAAGAGGTGGTACATATACACAATGGAATATTATTCAGCCATAAGAAGAAAACAAATCCTACCATTTGCAACAACATGGATGGAGCTAGAGGGTATTATGCTCAGTGAAATAAGCCAAGCCGAAAAAGACAAGTATCAAATGATTTCACTCATATGGAGTATAAGAACAAAGAAAAAAACTGAAGGAACAAAACAGCAGCAGACTCACAGAATGCAAGAACGGACTAATAGTTACCAAAGGGAAAGGGACTGGGGAAAATGGGCGGGAAGGGAGGGATAAGAGGGAAAAAGGGGCATTACGATTAGCAGATGTAATGTTGGGGGGGCACGGGGAGGGCAGTACAACTCAGAGAAGACAAGTAGTGATTCTATAGCATCTCACTACACTGATGGACAGTGACTGTAATGGGATTGGTGGGGGGGACCTGATGAAGGGGGTAGTTTAATAACCATAATATTGCACATGTAATTGTAGATTAATAATACCAAAATCAATTATAAAAAAAATCGTAATAAGAAAATAAATAAAAGGCAAAAAAAAAAACCTTCAACATTGGGAGGTAATTTAAAAAGTAGTTTTTCTAAAAACACCTTTTCCTATATTTTGGCAAAAAAAAAATGCACTTTATGCAAAAACAGCAGGATTTTTTATTTTTTGTTTTAAGCCATGCAAGGCAGGAGAATTGATAGGTGCAGGGCCTAAACAAAGAGTTAAACATGAATTCTACAAACAAAAAGGGCAGATCATTAAACTATTAATGAAAATTCTTTTAACTTACTGATAGTACCAGCAATATTCAAATGCTATAGTGGTAATTAAAACAATATGCTGGGTTAGATAGCTAAATCACTGGGCCAGGAAAAATAAGCTCAGCAATAGACTCAAATATTTATAAAATTATACTAAGTGATGAAGTTGGAATTTTAACTTATTGGAGAAATGTGTTATTAATAAATCATGCAAGGAGAAATGGTTCAACATCTTGGGGTAAACCATATTAAATAAATAGATTTCAGATGAATTAAATAGATGGATGTAGAAAAATGAAAACATGAGAAAACAAAAGAAAATATAGACAACTATTCCTATGTTATTACTGTGAGAAGCCCTAAGTATCAATCCAAAGCAAAAATTGCAAAATATATTTTCATAGTGTGCTTTATTAACTACTTCATTTAGAAACAGTTGCCAAATTTACACCAAAGTGTTGATGAATAACATACCGTGATGGTAAGGACTAGAAATTTGTGTTTTAATGAATACAGTAGGAGATTCTGATGCACATTAAATTTGAGAATCACTGCCAGGCCGGATAAGATTGATAGATTTACTATAGATGTGACTATTTCTAAAATATACATATACAAAATCAGGAGTCAAAAGAAAACCTTTTTAAAAAAAATGCAATGTTATATAACAAAGGGTTGAATAACAATAAATGAACAGAAAAACAAATTAGTAAGAAACTTCAACTTCTTCAAAAGAAAAGTGGGCAAAGGATGGTATAGGCAATTCATCAACTGAAGAGAAAGACTAATAAGCCAAAAGAAAACAAACAAAAAAAAGGCCAATTCTCACTTGCAAAATAAAACCAGATGCAGATTCCTTTACAAACAGACAAAGAAGTTTTAAAGTATAATGACCAGTGTTGGCAAATGAATTTGTCCCTTTCAAATACCATGTGAGAGTTTCATGTGATACAGTTTTGCCGGGAAGCTATTCAGCACCATCAAGTAAATATCTAAAAATTATTAATATCTCTGACCTAGAAACTTTACTCTTTAGGGATTATCCTGAGAAAATGATCAGACCTGTAACAAACACTTATGTACAAGGATAAACAAATAAGAGCAAGGATTAACCCATGGGCTTATGAACAACACTGAAAAATGAAAACAACAAAAATTCCTCAAGGAAAGGAGTTTTATAAAATTATTTAACTTGGAAATTGCTACTGATATAATTTTAAATGGAAAACAGCAGAACACAAAACATTTCTCAGATATACCATTCCGAGTCTGTAAAAAAAATTTTTTACATATATATATATGTTATATATATATTTAGAAAGGTACTGGAAAAATACAGTTCTCTGACAGTTTTAATAATAATATATGATAGTTTCTATTTTATTCATTTTTTCCCTTCATTTTCCAAGTTTTCTTCAAAGGAAATAATATTTTGTTGATTAAAAATATAAGAAAAAAGTGGTTAATATATTTCCTCCAACAGTACTGGCACACCATAAACTATTTTTTAAGCTTTCCTTTGGAAGTATGTTCTGGGCTTAAAGCCCTAAAACACAGTAATGCATAAAACTAGCCTTGTTTTTTACAATTAGTGCCCTTTCTGGAGTCAGAAATTCAGATAGTGTTGTGGACTGAATTGTTTCCCTTGGAGAAGTCATACATTGAAATCTAAACCACAGTGTGGCTGCATTTGGAGAGAGGGTCTTTAGGAGGAAATTAAGGCTAAATGAGATCATAAGGGTGGGGCCCTAATGCACCAAGACTGGTGGCCTTATAAGAAGAGGAAGAGAGTTCTCCTTGGTTCCCTCTCTCCCTCTCCCTCTCCTCACACACCAAGAGACGGTCATGAAAGAACACAGTGGAATGACAGCCACCCACAAGCCAAGAAACCTCCGAATGAAACCTATCTTGCCAGCACCTTGATCTTGGACTTCACAGCTTCCCGATCTGTGGGAAATATCTGGGGATAACAACAGAATTGTGTTTTTTAAAAAAAGCCACTTTCATGAGAGAATCCTCTTACAAATGGAGGGACTACTTAAAATTGAGTTTACACCACCTGTTTGGGTATGTTCTATTTACTTGTTAAACAATCTGGTCATACTTTATAAGGGAGAGGATTGAAAGAGGCTCAAAGTTATTAACTGTAGGCTTTTAGACATTTTTTAATAACTTCACAGATTTGTTAATGTGGATCTTTGGCTATTGATTGTTGGATTTAGAATTGTCTCACATAAACATTAATAATTCTATATTATTTTTTAGCTTTCAGTGGAGTAGATAGAAAAACAAAGCAGCTTTCAAACAGGTAAGTTTTAGATCTAAGCTCTCTTGTAAAATCACAATCACTAAAATGAAACATCTTAAAGATTTCCATTTTTAACTTATGTTTTTATTTTGTTTTATTAGAAAAGAGAGGTTCTGTTATTTCTAACTTATTCTATATTTCATGTAAGAATAAATAAACTTCTCACTAGGCCTAGATTTATTCCTCAGGGAAAATATCAAAGATATTTTAAAAGCTAGATGCCTATACCTTCATTCCACCTCTCCAAACAATCACTTTTTCCTGAGTGATTTATTGAAAATGAGGACTAGATCCATGGGTAGACATGCATACAGAGATACACATATACTTGTCCTTTGTATATATTATATAAATTCATATTATATATTTGTATATAAAATATATATTTTAAAAAATCTGCTTGGTTTTATTCACTTTTCAAAAAACTTTAGGGAGTATTTAATTTTAGAAAGGTATGTGGCACAGACATCTGATCTGGCCACATATGGACAGTGACTAACCTATTAGCACAGATCTACATAAAGGATATATTCATGTGGTACTAACAAATTTCTGTAGGTTCTTAATTTTTCAAAATAAGAAGTTGGAGGGAAAAGACATGTAGAAACACTTCCAATCACATTCATTCTGCTTCAAATAGTTTACTCTTCCTAATCCTTCTTGACACATATTTAATACACTAGCATTTCTGCTTTTCAAGCAGTGGTATCCCCAGTCATATTATGTTCTTTCTATTCTTTGCTTAGTTTCATGGCTCTTAAAAAAGATGCTACACTTTACAAGCAAACGAACCACTAGTTACCTCCAAATGGGAAAGGGTCCTTGGTATTTCTCAAATAGTCTTATGTATAATTTTTAAACCAGTGCTGCAAATTTGTGGTGCAGCAGGTGAGATGGCATTTTGCTTGATTGCTCTCTCAAAGAGAACGGATAGTTCTTGTCAGGAGCCAGAAACACAGCTCTGCACTCTGCTTCTGGGAGGCAAGCCCTCTCCAACCTCGTCTATCTCCTCTCACAAGGAGACAGATTTTAGCTTGTCCAAGAAAAGATAACCCCTGCTGCTCCTTGCTCGGAAGGAAAAACACATTCTCCTTCTTAGGAGAGAGTGAGAGAAGAGTAGACGACCAAAGAATATGTAAAGTCTTCATTTTCAACTGTCTCTCTTTAACTTTTATGCCAAGTGCATCCTCGCCTTGAATGATGGTAGCAACAGGCTGAATTTCTCCTTCTTGCTCAGATGGTCACTTATTATTTTGACAACAGACTCTTTTTTGGTAATAGGAAATCAATTCTACTTTCTTCCAGTTATATAACGAAAATACGGGCTGTTTGTTGTTAGGGTTGTCACATATTCTTTGTGAGCCAGAAGGCTGAAGTTTGAGGGATCGGAAAAATGTAAAAACAGCTTTTACTGTTAAAAAATATCTATATAGCAGTAAAGCAGCTGTTCTAATTTGAATGGAACAAAGCCAGTGCTTGTATTTCTTTTCCCTTTCAAATGCCTTTCTGAAATACCTGAGTTCTCTCAGTATTGGAGAATCATTAGAGACAAGAAAACTTTGTGATTGCTTTAGAATTTCAAAACTGCTGCACAGGATTGACTTAAAATATCAGAGAGGCCTTTGTGGAAGAGGATGTGAGGATATCTTGTTAAGCCAGGTATAAGCTACATAAGCAGACTTTTAAGATAGAAGAATGAAAACTTGTTTCAGCTTCGCAAGTGAAGGAAGAAAAGCACTTTACTCCTGATTCAGAAAAAAAAATTGTATAAATGCAATGAAAACTTTAATTTGTGACTGGATAAAAACACTTGTTATTAAATCTTCATAATTTTATTAGTATTATACACTAGGAATACAAAATATATGTATATGTATTTATATAGAGTTCCAAATTTGCAGTTTGAAGGCAATCTCTGTACCCTCTGTATTTATATCTTTTAAAATTGAATATGACAGATAATATTTATTCAGATTATTCTTATGTAGTCTTCAGTGAAGACACATACAATTTTCTTCCGGGGGAAACATATTTCACAATTGCTTTAACAAAATCCATCAGTGTTACCACTAAATATAGAGTATTTCCCTAAGGGCCACAAAAAGCTGAAGTTGATTTGTCTTCGTACAAGCAGACAAGTTTTTAAATGAAGGAATCAGTGTGAAAATACTTTCCACTAACTGAAGTAGGAGACAGGACTGAATGCAATGAACTTTACACACAAACACACATTCCCTTTCTTCATCTATCTTTTGCTCTGCTTTCCCCCCAGTGCTGTTTGCTGTAGCATCCATACTGAGAAGGCACCTGAATTCTGTTGAGAGATACTGAAACTTGAAAGGAAAGGAAATTTGAAACGTGCAAATATATTATTGTTCAACAACTTTGCAGATCATCTTACTACCTTAAAACTTCACAGTGTCTGTGTCTCTTCTCTCTGTGTCACATTCTCTGCCCCTAGCTGTGGGCCTAGCTGTTCTCTGATACATACTCACCCTGAGGGGTGTACATATTGATACTTTGTGGGAATTTCTTACTAAAGCTATTTCCTCTCCAATCTGAGAAGAAGCCAGACCTGGAACTATTAAATATATTATCATTTCTGACATTTAAAATAAATAATACGGGATAGCAATTTAAATGAATATGAGGGATCTACCAAAACTTAATAATAACAGACACATTAGGAGGATGTAAAAAGTAAGAAGCTTTCTTTTATCACTTCCTCATGTCAAAAACAGAAGTGGGAAGTATTGTACTCATGAAAAACTTTTAAAATATAATACTTTCAGTTTCAAACGTTGTCCCAGTAAATGTGGACATAACAACATTAATGTAGCTCTTTATTTTGGATACCAAATTCAAATATTTTACTAAAAGTCTAAGGTATTTTCTGAATAAAAATATTTCCCTCCTTTAAGACTAAGCACTATGGGTAAGTTAAGAACTTGTAAAACTGGTTCTACTAGGAAACTATAAAATCTTCATGCCCTATTTACCACATTAGAAGAAAGCAACGTTCTCCTTTTTTCTCATTCTTGTTTTAGCCTGAACACATGGCATTTTCTGAAGCTATGCCAGATTCCGATCAGATACTGTTAAGGCAGTGATATCTGTGGGTTACTGCACACACTATCCTCATAGTTTCTCCTGTGAGATCCCTTTAAAGTTTCTACTCTGGCCATTTTCATGTGGATGTGGATGTGTGAGTACCTCAAGGTATTAAGTAGTTATATCATCAATAAATGTTGGTGATACTTATCTCTCTTTCTTTGGATTCTAGCATGCAAGACGTTTCAGATGACCTACTAAGATAGAGATCTAAGTGACAAGTGTTAAAGAGAAAAAACATGATTTGATTGGAAAAGACTTAGAAGAAAATACAGAGGCTACTTTCTGCAGGATGTGTCCAGGGAGACTGTTCTCCAGTGCTTATTTTGGAATCCTTGCTGAATTCCCTGTTTTTGATTCACTGTAGTGAATAGCAAATCAAATACAAAGAATTTAGAATTCACTAGCTGGTAATATTCAATGAGTTCAGAATACTCAAAAAAGGCTTCATGTGGTAAAAAAGTAAAAAAGGGGGGTGGTTGGGGGGGATTTTTCTGGCTCTATTTTCTTAATGTTTTTATTCAACTCTCATTTCTGAGGAAATGTAAATATTTCTACAGTATAACTCTTGCTCAGATGGCCTTCTCCACCCTTGACCTACTCCTCTTTTATCTTCTCTCCTATTCTCCTAACCTTTCTTCTCCCTGTCAAATACCTGATAGAGAAAGGGAGTGAAGACAGGGCTTGATAATAATCAGTCTCATCAGCAACCCTGGCTTGAATGCTCTTAAAGTTTTTCCTAGTAAAATCAAGTAGTCATACATATTAATTAACTAAACTACTGAAGTAAATATCTCTGAAAATATAATATTTGAAATAAAATAGCATTGGATTTATCTCTCAAGTCACCCTCTGAATTGAGGTTCTGCTCCACTCAGTTATTCAAGAACCCAACCCAGAATGAGGGTAGTCCTTCCATCTTCACCATGTGGCTTCTGAGGTCTATCTTGTCATCACTATTTCAGCCAGTGGGAAAGAAGAAAGAGCTGCAGGAGAGAGTATGCAAGTTTTCAAGGCAAGGCTTGAATGGCCTTCATTACCTTTGCTCATACTTCATTGGAGAGACCTTAGTCTTATGCCCACAACTAGCTGCAGAGGGAGCAGAAAAATATAGTCTGTGTCTGGGCAGCTTTGTCCCCATTATGACTCTGTCTTACTGTGGAAATAATGGAACAAAAATTTTGGTGGACAGCTTGCGACCTCCACCACATCCTCTAAGCCCTTTTATGGTCTTAATAAGAACATGAAGATAAGATGTAGGCACAGGAATCAATTGTGCTGGGTCCCATGCAGAACAAACTATTCCTATGGCTTGTATCAGTCATTTGCAATGGGAATATATTTGCTTAATGAATTATTATATACACCTATTTCACAGATGTGTTAGAATAAAATGAGAAATATATATGAAAGCTGTTTGGAAAAACTAAAAGCATTATATAGTTCTATAGCATTGGAAATTAAGTTGAATTATTCCTCCCTTGTTCAAATTGAATCGAAGAAGGAGTTAGTCTGAGCCCACAAAGCAAATGCCCAACATTTCCATAATCAAATAAAATACAATGACCAACCGGTAAACTGAGAAAGTGATTAATCCTCAAATACTGTCCAAATAGGAGAGCATAGGTAAGGAAAGAATATATGTAATTGACAAATTAGCACACTTTTGTTGACAGTGGGCCACAGAAATAAAGGCAGATTTAGTGATACAGCCATTCTTTTTCAGTCATTCAGCTCTAAGAACACCAAAATGACTACCATCTGGTAGCATCACTGAAGATTTGGAGGATCAGTGCAGTTTGAAGGCAAAATACAGTGGGGAAGTCTAGAGACTGTTAAGGCCATCAGTAAATGAACCCTGGATACAGAATGTTGAGAAGGCATTTAAGTTTTGTTCCAGGAGGACAGACAAATCAAAGCAGGAAGATAAACAGGAGACAGAACAAAATCCCTTTGTTGGGAACACACAAAAATGAAGATCATAGCAGAATGCATAATATATTAGCTAGACCCAGTTTTTAAGAACATTAAAATAGGGATATAAACTCTATGCCTAATCCCACATAACAATCCTGATCAATACTCTCATATGTTGTGGAAAGAGGCCAGCTAAGTTTAGGTAATGGAGATCCTCTGACCCACTGACCTTGTGATGGCATTAGAGGGTCAACGTTTTGCCATTAAATGTCAGATCAATTCCCAATGCTTTAAACATTACCCAGAAGTCTCCGGCTTCCTGGAATCTTTAATAAAAAAAAAATAACCTACCATTTTTAAGAGTCTAAGGAATTATTATTTACTACATTAGCTTAATCTTGCTTGCTCAATTTTTAACATTCCTGCCTCAGTTGGTTTCCTGTATTTATAATGCAGTGCCTGTGACTTTAAAATATCCATATAATTATTGTTATTATTATTTTCAATATTTGTTTATATCTATCTTCTCATGCTCAAAAAATAAGTTTCCTCTCAGGGAACTTACCATAGGCTGATCATTTTTTTCATATAGTTCATACTGGAATTAACCTTATATTACAATTATGTATGAAAAAGTTTTTCTCCATTTGGGTTAAAATGTTTAATTTATCTCTTAACCCATGTCTTGCATTTGGTAGATATTCAATACATAAATTAGTAAAATTTTGGGCTTTTTACTGTACCTACGTCAACTCCAAGTGGTGGGAGGTAAAAGAGTGGCCCTCCATAAATTTGCAGGTGAACCTTTTAATTTTCCTCTCAGGAATTAAGTGGACCAGTTTTTGTGGTCCTCCACAGGGGAATCAAATCTGGTGTTCAGTATTCCACAGAATGTCGGAGCTTCTCTGGGAGCATGCCCTCTGCATAGCAGTCCTTGATAAATAGGCATTTAGCAGTGATAATTCCTAACTTGTTCTTTTATATCTCAGGGATCACCAAAAGACTCCTGTGTCCAGAGACTGACACCATTTTGATGGGTATGATACATGTAAGTTGAATGAATGACTGAATGAATAAATGAGCCAACAATTGCCATCATATCAATAAATTCCCAACTGGCATCTGGCTGCTTGATGGTGTTACTTCCATTAGTCGTGACAAGCTGTAATCTAAGTAACACCTAATTTAGATACTAGTTCATTTTCAGAGCTGCTGGCAAAAAAGAAGAGAGAAGATTACAGTCCCTTGCACTCTTGGCCTCCCACTTCCATTTTACCTGCTATACAATTATTGCTGTCTTGCCTGCCAAAGTTCCATTAAGGGCTCTGGAGCTCCTGGATCTTGCATGGATACTCTACTAAATTTAATCACCAAAGGTGACATTCTTGCCAGCTGGGTACATCAAACCAAAAGAATAATATCATACAAATTTATGGGGATCTACTTTATCTAAATGTATGGATGAAGGAAGCAGAGAAAAGGGGCTTTTGCTGCTGTGATTTTCCAATTTTTTTTACCAGTTTTATCATTAAGTCAAATATTCATGCCAAAAGAGGTAATATTGCCAGGGACAACACACAACTTCTGAGAATCCATCACCCTTTGGCTGCTTCTGGAGGCAAGGTCTTAGCTTCTCAGCTGAGCTGAGATTTTGGGGGTGTAGTTATTTAGAGTCACCAAAGGCTGCTTACTGCACCCTGCTCTTCTACTTACCTTGGGTAGGTATTGATAAAATGAAAGTTCCTGTGGCCAGGATTCTCACCTGGACCTGGTTGGCTAGCTCACTACACATGTGTGGGCAATACGTTGCTATTGACTCTACATAAAGAGCTCCACCCAGTGCTCTGGGAGACACAGTGACACAGCTGTAAGGCTGCAGGAGAGGAGAGTAGAGGCTGGAGTGGTGGCAGCACGGAGGACAGAGGCCCAGAGGACGGCTGTGCAGTCAGAGAGGTCCAGAGGCAGAGACCAGCTTGCTGTGTGCAGACTCACTCTGAGGGGACAGGGTTCTAGTGACTGACCTGCCACCATGGAAATAAAGTTGGGTATAAACTTTTTACCCCAAGAATGTTCTACTGTTATTTCTTTGGTCACATTGAATCCATAGTGAACTTGTCCAGGGCTGAAACCCATTGGCAAGACAGTAGGGCTGGAGAATCTCAGAAGTGGGGCGAAGGGCTTGGCTACACATGGCAGCACTCACACTCTCCCACCTCAAGTGGGGATGATGGGGCTCGGCTTTAGGAGGGTCCTCACTACACATAATTCACATACTGAATTATTTGGCACTGGCCTCTGGATTGTACTTAACTTTCTGTTAAGATACAGATGCTTAAAAATGAAAAATAAATTCTTAAAAAATAGAATTGTGCTCATTGCCCTGAAAGAGCTGCCTAGAATTTGCTTTAGCCCATCACTAACAATACTGGCATAAACCTTTTCACATTTTTATTTCATTTGTGCAACAAATCTTATTTGCATCATGATGTTTTCCATTATGGAGGTAGCTGGCAGAAAAAACCCAGTCTTACTTATTTGCTGTCTAGATGTTGATGAAGGTAAGTGTCAGTGAGGCTATAAGAGTTGTTTCATAACAGTCATGCTCTGCTTGTGACCTGGACCTCTTTCCTTAGGGGATCTTGAGGTTAGCATAACTGTACACTGGACTCTACAGAAAGAATGTATTCAAGACTAGAAGATACGGGAGGAATTTAATGAATGAATACGGCTTACTGAGCAGAGAAAGAAACTGAGTAATTTTGCCCTCCCAAACTCTCAATTAGCAGTTGTTTGCAGCCCACTGGTCTGCAACTTTAATCACCTGATCAGGTATTTCACATTAGTGCAGTCTCTTGCTCAAATAGTAATCATCTGCCCTGGCTGGCCCTCAAAGGAGGGAGAAGGAGCAGAGGAGGTTGTAAAGTACAAGTAAATTAAGCAACTGTAAGTTTAAAGTAACTAAGTAGGTGGATAAACATCTGTGGTGCATGGGAGTTGAATACAGCTGTTAACACTTTGACCAGGCAGGGACCTTGGACCCTCAGCCTCCAGGCCAAGCAGGCAGGCCTCTAGCCAGCCAGCCAGCCAGCCATCACTTTCTCCCACCCCTCCAGCTATCTCTGTATGAGGATGTCAGGCAGAATCTTATAGTCACATCTCCCTCGCTTCTCTGGACCAGGAAATGAGAAAATCATTGCTCACCCCACTCCAAACTTGCCTCTTCTCAGAGCTGATATCAGCTCCATATTTTGCAGCCACACTGGAGGGTCCCTTTTATACAAGAAAAGGAGAACAGAATGTTGGAAGGAACTCTACTTGACAGATGGGAGTGAGAATGGTGTGAGTAACTAACGGGAGGCAATAAAGGTGTTAGCAAATAGCAGGAGAGAAGAGTGGGCTCCACGGATTCCTGACTCTCCTACATGCTGTGTGTTGTACAAATGCCAGTGACAGCTGTCTATCCAAGCTTTGGTATTAACAGCATGTGGCTCTGGCACAGTCACAATGTACTCATTGGCTTTCTCAGTATCACAGGCATTGGCCAGGTCCCCATCCAACTGAGGGGTCTATCAGTTCTCTGTCACCCTCCTTTCTAATACCTTTTCTCCTGAGTATCCTTTCTTTCTTTGTCCTGTTCCTTTTGTTCTTCTCTTCCCTGTCTTATGCCTTGGTTACACAACAATTCCCTTTTCCTTAGGATTTCTGTCTTTTCTTAAAGTAAGGAGAACCTCATAATCAGTGTCAACCCAGTGTAATATAATCAATTACCCTAAAATCACAGCCATCTAGCCCTATCCTCCATGTTAAGAAAACCCAGCTGTTGCTGAGAGTTGTATATCTATCTGTACAATGTTTAAACACAAATCTCAGCAAGACTCCTTGAACCAAAAAATATTATAACAGAAAGGAGTCTTAGATGCTTATTGCCTCCTCCCAACTATATTCCATTTTGCAACCAATCAGATCATGACTTGGAAAAGTTAAACAAGTTCATAAGGTTACATAACCAAGAGTGAACAGTGTCACATAGGACCCAGGCCTCTTGACTCCCTATCCAGCGATTTCCTCCACTTTATGAATTTTAATGTAAAAATAAAAGCCACAGATGCTCTAGACCCCTATGCTACACAGGGAAATATTTCTTACCCCCAGTCATGCTTGAATCCCTCTACTACTGAAACAAATACAGCTAATGAATTAGAGATGCTTTTTTATTCTTCTATTAATTGTCTGACCTTAACAAAGTCACTCATGATCACAGTTCTCAGTATTCTCTTTTTCACAACTGCAGAGGCTAGACAGATCATCTAGGGTTGCTTCTAGTTCCAAAATTCAATGACTCTTTAAGCTTAACTTTTTTCACCAGAATACCTGTCATTTCTAGGTAAATAGTGTTCTAAGTTCTTTCTGCTAAAAGAGGTTAAGTAAATAAAAAAGGAAGGATCAGGCTATGCTTTTGGCCTAAATTATAACTTCATGACCAGGGATGAAGAAAGTTAATAGCAATAAGAAAGCTTGCAGGGTCTACCATTTACAATTTAAATACTTTACTTGGGAGGTTAAAAGTTCAAAGTTGAGTCATAGTCTGAGGTGGCTCTGCTCTTTCTTTTTAATTATCTGAGGTCAGGAAGTTAATAATACCAGAAATCCCCAGTGGAGACCTCTTGTGCACTGTGTGAACTTTAAACTTGTTTTTTATTTTTTTTATTTTAAGGGTAAAAAGTTCAGTAGAAACACAGTGGACTTTTCCTCTTAGCCTCCACCCATTCATCCCCCAAGGTCAAAAGTTGAACTGTAAAACAGAAACCCTTGTTCTCTGATTCACATTTAAACAGATCACTTATTAAAAGGTAAACATTCCAAATGCAAACCGAGACCCAAAGTGGATCTGTTCAATAAAAATGAAAATATTGTAATAAAATGCATCTTTAATCTTTATCACTTGCCTTGGAATTGAACATCAAAATTAACTTTATTTTTTTGAATCTCAGAGAAAGAGCAGTCACAAAAGCTCTTTCCTCACCTACTCTGCCCTGAGATCAGCATATCTGGAAAAGATAAACCTAAGACATTTATAAATAGTTGTGTTTGTAGTCTTTGTAGTCTTGTCTTAAGGCAATTCTACAACTAATTCTACACCATTTATGTTTGTTTATTTGTTTTGCTAAAACAGGAGTTCAAGAACAATAAAATGTGGTTTAAATCAGAATTAAGAAGTATGTGCTGAAAATGCTTGGGTTGGGGGATGTGGGGAGAATAAAGAAATGGATGAATGAACTCAATGAACCTCATGGGAATAGGGAATGGACTACATTTGAGATCTTTCAAATGTTAAAGCTCAAATAAGAAGCCAAGAGGACAGCTGCCAAGGTCTAAATATGTATTTACTAAGGACAAGACTAACTTCCTTGAAATGATAGTAAATTTAAGATGTATAGAAGAGTCATCAACTGAATATTAACACAAGCCAATAAGCTTGCTTAAAAAAACTTCTGAGCCCCCATCATATGAAGGTGTTTTTGCATTCAATGTCAAGTGTCCTTTTCTAATGAAGTAAATTATATATGTGCCCATTGTTTTCAATACCTACTGGGAATGCTTCCACTTGATAAAAATAAAGTCCTACCTGAGAATCAACATCTGTTCCAAAAAAGTTTTTAAGAAAGGATCTTTGACATAATTTATCTATCCAAATGATGATAATACCACCTGCTTTTCTACCTTACTAATTAAAAAAAAATTGAAATACAGAAATAGTGAGAACCTTGAAATAAAGATATATAATAAACACATTCATAATAAATATTTTTCACTGATGCCAGCTTTGACAACGTCAGTTAAGTTCTTAGACTTTCTGGTTAATTTTAATACACATCAAAGCTAGATGACATGGCTCTGAAGAAGTTGTAACCTAGACCCATTTACACTGTAAGAAATTTTCAGGACATCCTCTGGGGCTTCTGGATGCAGCTGGATGACCCAGACCCAGGAATGCACACAGCCACAGGAAGGAAGTGGGAAGAGCACATGAGGCTAGTTCCTCTTGTTGGGACTCCCCTCTCAACAACTGTAAGGAAGGGTGGAAATTCCTTATGAGTCAAAGTGTGACTTCAAAGTAAGGGATGAACTTTGAGAGATGTGATCATATTGATTAGGATGTTGACTGAGAGGAAGTCACTACATTTAGGAGCATATTCAAGGAAAATCACGTATCAAATCAGATTAGTAGGAGGTAAAGGGGATTTGGACATTGCTCAGACACTTAGGCTGGTATTACATTCATGAAAATAACTTCTGGTTGCAATTGATCTTGTGAATATACTTCCATGGATATTTGTGTTTCTTCCTTTTTATCTTTAAGTCACCTCATCATAGTTGAGCTGGTTTTCTTCAACCTATCTCACTAAATTCTCTATTAACTATTT
This sequence comes from Smutsia gigantea, assembly GCA_032199065.1. Lineage (NCBI taxonomy): Eukaryota > Metazoa > Chordata > Mammalia > Pholidota > Manidae > Smutsia > Smutsia gigantea. The sequence continues at coordinate 86,325 of JAVSCE010009351.1, read as the reverse complement.
TTTGTTTTCCTGCAAACCTCTTCAATTTCTAAGAGGTCTAAGAGTAAGACCATGCTGTGTCATTGGCATACCCACCCTCTATGTTCTCATAGGATAGAAAGAAGAATAGATCCCTTATAAAGTCAATCATATACAACAATGTGAGAACTACACTGCAAGTGGTATGAACAAAGTGCCATAAGAACCCTGGGTCTTTGCCATTTTTTTCTCATGCCTCCTTGCCTTATTCTGATCCCTCTTCCTGGAATATCCCTCTTCTCCTTGATCTCTGGAACTCTATATTCTGCCTCAGTACTGCTCTTCCTTCACATTTCATCTCCCTCTTCCTCTTTGCACAGCCATCTGTGTAAGGAGTAACATCAGAGTAACTATGTCACTACATTGTAATGTTTAGTTTTTCTGCCTCTAACAATAAATTATGATCAAATTGAGGGAGACAACTCCCATGTAATTCCCTGAGAGGTCTTTTTTCAGAAATACAGAATGAAACCTGACAGGATCAGGATTTAGTGTATACCTTAACTGATGGCAAAGGTGAGCTCAGTCTCAACAAGGAGTAGCACAGGGTGAAATCATGCCGCCCTGCAGTATTCCAGAATACCATCAGCACAGCACTTCTCAATTTAGGCTGAGCTTTGACATTACCTGGATACTTAAAAATATCCTTGATGTCTGGGTTGCAGCCCTAGGAATTTTGAATTAATCAAACCAGGATAGAGCAGGGTAGCTAAGATTTTAAAATGATCCCAAGTGATACTTGTAATGATCAGAACTTGAGATGAGGACCACTGCACATAAGATGCTCTTAAATGGGAAGAGCTTCTGGAAGGTACCATTGATTGGCATTGGGAGTCACAAGTGGACAGTCAATATAAAGGTACCTTATTTTTCATAATTCTCATGAGGAATAAGTTACTCTCCCCATCTGAGCTGATTCAGCAGCTCTCTATTCTCCTCATGATAAAAGTCAAACATCTTGACCTGCCATCATACTCTAGCCTCTCCATGAAATGGTCCCATATTTTACTTCTTCCTTATTAATATCTATGTACTTGAGTCACACAAAATTGCTTGCTATTGCCTGAGTATACCCTACAAACCCTTCTCTTCCTATGTGTCTGCTTCCAAGAATGCCTTTCCTCATATTTCTCCAAGTAATTCATACTATTTCAAAACTGACCTCATGCTTTCCCTTCTCTGAATGCCTTTCCTAGTCCCTCTGGTTTTATCAAGTGCTTCTGTTCTGTGATGCACATGACTTGGGTCACCACTCAGTCGTAGCAGTTAACACACCAGCTAAAACTAGCTGCTGTCTGTCTCTTACATTGAATTGTTTTAGATTCCCAAGGGCAGAAAGTGTGTCTTTCTCCAGACTCACTTTCTGTAATACCCTGCACAGTGTGTGACATGGTATGTGCTAAGTGAGTGGCAACTGAATACGTGGATGGTAGGGTAGATAGAGGGGAGGGATGGACACACAGAGAGATGATTATATAAATTAAATCCATCTATTTAACATCAAAGGGAACTCTCATGATATTCATCACTGATCAAAAAGAATGATAACTCCCCATTATATTTCCTGCATCTTCATCTTACTGAGGTTGGCGACCCAATCCTAAACCAATGGCAGGCATTAGACACTCCAGTCCAGGGCGGGTGTCCCCAGGTAAAAGGATTACAATCACGATTTCTTTGGTTATGTTAGGATTTTCTAGATAAAGAAATAGAAGCAAAACATTCTAGTCATGTTGTAGTTGAATAATGCTAATATTCCTAGGTGATCGCTTAGCTCTTACCATTTTCCATTTGTTCTTTCTTCCCTTCACACTGGCCTTTGGTTCTTCCTCATAAAATCACAATCAGTATAAAAGCATTTAGTCCTCCTCTCCCAATTTTGTTTCCAGCTGGAAATTAATTACATTTTTGTAGTTTGTTAGAGGAGAAAAAGAATTTTATGGGTCATATCATCCAATCCCTCCATTTTACAGACCTAGAAGCATTTGGGAAAAGTGTGGGGAATGTGCAGTCCTTGGCAATTACCCACATAACTGGTGGGTTCTAAGCCTCATCAGCATAGGAAATGCCAACCTTAACACCCAAGTCATCTAGGAACTTGCATCTCCTCTTATGGTCTTCTTTAACTATTTCCAGAAAGTCCCAGTATGAGCTCATGTGTGCTCAAAACAAGCCAGTTGACATTGTCCTTGGCCCCTTGCTCACCAGGTCCCTGCCCTGGCCCCCCTGAGAATAGTCCTCCCTTGTACTACCACTGTCCCCCAGCCCCCCTGAGAATAGTCCTCCCTTGGTACTACCATTGTCTTTGGAAGAGCTCCAGGCTGCTGCTCTAGAGGAGTCTTTTTTGGGGGGGCCGGGGAGAAGATGGTTGAGGGAGTGACAGGAAGGGGTGTGAGTGGGGAAAGGGAGGGTTTTAAAAAGTTTAAGAAGAATGAACTTTCCCCTGCTTCTGAGCCACGCTTTGTTACTGGTAAGCAGAGCACCATAGTCTGGTGCTCTAGAATTTGGCTGTCAAATGACATCCACATTCCAAACTTGTCCCTGACTCTTACTATCTCTTTGACCTTCAGCAAGATATGAAACCTTACTGAAACTGAAGTTCTATTTTTTTACTTCCTCAGTATGATAAAAATGATAATTCCTTCCTTGTAAGATTATTGTGAGGATCAAATGAATACTGTCTTAATATACTGGGTGCTTGCATAGTATAATAAGTTGGTAAGCACTCAAAAAATGGCATAGACATTAACATTTTCATATTCATCATTCTTATCACCATAACTTTAGTTATACATTGAAACAGATCATTTGGATTCTACTTCTAACCCCTCTTTCAATTGGGCCTTAAGGGCCATTCTTCACGCCAGCAGCAGGGAAGCAATATTTCCCCAGCCTCTTTGTTCCTCCTTCACCCTGTACACAAAGCTTTTTTTATTTTCTTTTTTTCCATCCCAGACAGCTTGGTTACCATTCAGTCACAGAGTTCCTCACATAACCAAATTTTAAACTGACATCTCAGTTGTTTTACTAGCAAAACTAATCTATACTTCTGAAATAATGGAAGTTGTAATTGCCAGTATTCACTACAGGAAAAAAAAAGACATGATTCGGTATTAGATTTCCTCCAAAGCAGCAGAACCTCCCTTCTATCTATAGTGGTAGAGTTCTAGCTAGACACATAGTTGCCTGGAGACAGTATTTCTCACCTTAGATGTCAGAGTCCATGGATTGCCCTCATTATGACTGACCCATCCAGAGAATGAGTTTTAGGGTTCAAATGAATACTTCTGTGGCAGCTACAGACTCTCCAAACCCTGCTCTCTCACTATCCATGCCGGAATGAGATCAGCCTTCAAGACTGAAGACACCAGGCTCCATGTAACCAGAGATCCCAGGCCGAGGGAGAGTAGGTTAAAAATAGACACAGGTGGCTGTGTATGACTCCTTTCCATGAGCTTCCAGGCCTCCAAGGGACAGATCTGATTTGATGCAAAATGCTGCTATTTGTCTTATCAGAAAAAACTACTAAGTAAAATGAGTTGCCCAGGAGTACATTGTCACCATGGAGCAGAGAAGAACTGTCCTCATATCATCCAAATAAATATTTAAGCCTGTATCTTTTCACTCGTGATTTTAATGATGAGGTCATTAAGATATTGTATAAGATGTCTTAGAAAATTTACTACCTATCAGTACTCTATATAATACCTTTTCCATGCATTATTTTTGTTTTCATGTCATCTAAGTTTATCTCCCATATTTTCTTAATCATGGCCTATGTTTGATAATATTGTGAGATATGTCTGATTTCCTATTCACATGTGTACAAAGTGACTTTCCTTTGTCACCATGACATTGTTCTATCTTACATCTAAGACACCAGCTTTCTGACAGACAGTATTTGATTATGACTAATCTAACATCCTCTGAATCAAGGGTAATAACACAGTACCAACAGTTGTTACACACTTATAATGTGTCAGGCACCTTCTAGGCATATTATGTTTATTAACTCATAATGTATAATGTATAAGAATTATCAGAACAACCTAAGGAATAGTAATTTTATTTTTCCCATTCTACAAATAAGAAAACTGAAGTTAAACAATCTAGCCAGTATCATACCACTAAGAAGTAGCAGGAACAGAATCCAAAACCAGATAATCTAGAAGTGTGATCCAAAAATCTACCAGCGGTGCTAGTCCCATTTAACCAAAACTATTGGGAATGACGTAATAAAATTACATGAATTGAAAAGTTACAGAACCGTAGAATCTGAGGGGCAAAGGGAACTTAAATGTCCTCTAGTTCTTCCTGCCCCAAATATCAACCCAAGAAATTAACTGGTTGTTCATCAAAAGCAGACAACCAGGAGAAAAGAGACATGAATATATCCAAGAAAAGAGTCCAAAGGACAACCAGAAGATGGAACAGAACCACTTTTCAAAGAGGACGGTTAAGGTATTGTGAATAAAGCCAGACTTCTGAAGCAGGAGTCCTGCTTGGTCAGGTAACAGACTCACTAGCATATAAACTGCTGGTCGGTGTGCAGGTAGTCAGGAGGGAGAATGACAAGGTTAGAGGAACGCAAGCCAGAGAGACAGGGGTTTGTTTGCTTCTCTGGCAGCACTTGACTCTAGGAAATGATGGGGAAATTCTAATTTCTGAGAATGCTTTTCACTAGAAAGACAGAGGTAGAGTTTCCAATGAAGAAGATATGCTGCAATCGAAGAAGGAAAGGACAATAAAGCACTCAGGCCAGATGGCACTTACGTGAGTGCTCTGAAGGAAATAAGGCGTGAATCAGCTGAGACTGATGAAGACACATACTATGTTCATAAAAATAGCAGAAGTTCTTGAAGATTGTCCAATTTCTAATACAATGTCTATTTAAAAAAAAAAGGAAACCAAAAAAGATACGAAGAATTCAGACAAGTGAACTTTGTCTTGGTGCTAGGATAATGTTTGGGGGGAAAAAAAATGTCTGAAGACAGTACTAAATAAAATCTGGGATTTAAATCTGATGGGTTCCCATCAACTCTGCAGTAACTCTTCAACCTTGAAATTGCTAATGAGCAGTGGAGAGCAACATCATGCACTGGGCTTTTCAAAAGGTTTGAAATGAAGTAACAGATGATTTCTTACATCTAAAACTAGCTAAAGAAATTAGAATCATTTGTAGTGTATGTAAGTCAGAGAAAAGAGATTTGTTACAGTGTGCCTGGAATCTAGTCTGGAATGAAAATGTTATTTCACATGCATTTTCTAAATAATTAGGAAGTCTGAACGAGCCACAAGAAATTGACTCTCACGTGACTTACACTTGGTATGGCAGCATCTAACTGGGACCAGCAATAAAGAAAGAAACGGTAATCACATGACCACACGATCATCATTACTAACATTTAGTGAGCACTTACTACTTGGCAGCACACTGCTGAGTGTCTGACATTCATTATCTCTTAGTCTGTGGGTGATGGCATAACTTACTTCAGAAACATCTGCTGTTTCAGAAGGTCCTGAGGGGTAGGACAAGTGTCAGCTTTGGTCAGAGTTCAGATGAATTCCAAACAAAGCTCATCTAAAATATTCTGAATACAACAGGCCAAGAGGGTTGTCAAGGAAGCTGAGGGTAGAATCTGCTCTGTCTCTCAATCCCTGGGTGTGCCAGGAGCTTTTATTTTCTAAATCTCCAGATAGTGGGGCTCACATTGGTTCCAAACTCCACCAGAAGCACTAGCCTTGAGACTGGAGAGTTCTTACTATTTTGTTTTGTTTTTTATTTCCTGATCCTTAAATCCACTTCCTTACCTAACTTCTGTCCCTTGCTAATTATAACTGTTTTGTCTTTGTTTCCTGATTCCTCTGGCTCAGTCTCTTTCCCATGGCTTTCATCTGCGCAGCCCACTGGGATTTTGGGGTATAAAGCCTTGTCTCAGGTTTTGTCTGAAACTCTCCCAGGGTTTGGTCCACAACCTCCTGCCACCCAACCCAGTGCTCACAGACAGAACAATCTGGAGCCTATAAAGATTAGAGCTATTCGATGAGCCAATGACTTTCCAATTGAAATACTTAGTTCAGGGTTCTTAACACAATGCTCAAAGTACTTTCTGTTCAATAAAGGCTTGTTGACTGAATTTACAGCGCATGCTGTAACATGAACTGCAGATCAAAGTCCAAATTACAACACATGACCTCTATGGCAAAAAAGAGCAAAAAAATAAAGCAACCTTGGACAGATGCCAGATGATACTGGACTCATGAAAAACTCCAGAGAGAGAAAAATGTATTAAACAGAAATAGTAGGGCACACACCACAGAGTTCTCTCCCATCCTTGTGAACTCCTTCACAAAATCATAAGCCTATCCCCATCATTCCTCCTGGCACTAGAACTGGCAGGAGTCGCACCTTCATGTTAGCCTTCCTCCTTGGCAGAGCACGGACAGAGGCGTGAGTACCACAAAGCCACACTGAGGAAAGTAGGAAGCTTCTCCACATCCACATATGCACCTCACACCTGGACAGACAGATATTTGGAAGAGGATCTTCTCCATTTCGTATCTCATTTGTTAATTATTCTATACCAGATCTCTTTTTTAGTCACCCAAGACTGGTTCCTTCCCAGTCTGTCTGTCTCTGGCAGTTCAAAGAGCTTACCCTTCCTTTTGATTTCTTTAAGCATTTCTCTAAGCTCTCCCTAATGCCTGGTGTGATGGTTAGTTTTACGTGTCATCTTGGCTAGACTATAATACCTAGTTATTCAATCAAATAGTAATCTAGGTATTGCTGTCATCAGTTAACTTTAAGTAAAGGAGATTACTCTCAACAGTGTGGGTGGGCCTCAGTCAATCAATTGAAAGGCCTTAAGGGAAAATTGAGGTTTCCTTGAGGAAGAATAAATCCTGCCTCAAGACTGCAAGATGAGCTCCTGCCCAAGTTGCCAGCTTGCCAGACTGTCCTGCCCTACATATTTTAAATTTACCAGCCTCCCATACACACACACATACATGTTATATATAGTGTTTTACGTACACACACACACATACACAAAGTTCTCACAGTTCCTTCACTTGTAAATTATCAGAATTCCAGCAGCAAAAACAAAGTAGCCAAAGGAATAAACTCTAAGGAAAGCACCATGAGAAAGAGGTGCAGGCAGTCTTAAGAAGACAAAGGAGGGAAGGTTACTGACCAGAGACTAGCAACAGAGGACATCCGTTTGCGGTGAACAGGCACAGGGAAGAACGAGCTCTGTCAGTCAGAGAAAGGTGGGGCCTGAGAGGAGCCTGCCACAGGGCCTGGGACGAAGGAGGGACATGGCACTGAAGCAGAGAGGGAGCAAGGAAGAAAGCCTCTGAGCTCTCTAATCTCATGGTAGATGAGCAGCCTTCAGTTGGTAGAACCCAAAAAGAAGCCAGCCAGGAAGGGACCCTGGAAGACACCATTAGCAGGAATCAGACTTCTAGGACACAGGGCAAAGAGTGGAGAATGGGTCTTGGGTGGAAAGGGAATATCCATTACAGCCCGTTTTCCTAAGACTCAAACTACAAATTCAAACCGGTTTCCAGTTTACATAAAAACTCTCTAATTTCACTTCTTACCTATTAATCTACCATATCCAATTTATCTCCCACTTTTTTTTCTTATTCAATAGTATTATTCTCTCTGGTCCCAAGTCTTATTTATGATTTAGTTACAATCACAATAACCCAGAATTTAATTGCTATCCTACAACCACTATGCCTTTTACCAAGCCCTCCCTGAACCCCAAAAATGCAATTTTAATCAATAACTCAATTACCATCCATGAACCCCCAAACTCAATTTGTATCAATTATTAAAGACACACACATCCATTTATAGGGAAATCATAGACAAAAATATTTTATAAAAGAATCTACATGTTATACCAAACAGATTGTAATCCACCACAATTTGGAGCACATAAAGTATGGAATAATTTTCTTATTCTTATAAGCATTTGTCTTCTTAAGATACAAAACAGCAGACTTTTCATGTGTCATTAATGATGAGCAAAGAGAGAAAAGGGCCTATTACATATAGGCAAGGAGTTAACTACAGCGGGCACACATGGGGTTAACTGTGCAACCCCCCCCCAACCCGCTTGCCCCCCATCTGCTTTCCTTACCCGTTCATGAGGTCATCATAGAAGTTGTTCTAGGGCAACAGTTGATTTGCTCTTAGTAGACACTAGACTTGAGGTGATGTCATCATAATCCCTACCCAATACATCATTTTCCAAGCCACAGTTTATAAATCCCAGCTGAGCAACTGATACAAATGGGAAAACTGAAATCCATCCTCAAGAATATTTCATCTAGAACTGACAATCATTCTTTGGTTACCTGAACTATGATGTGTTAAATTAGGAAGTCAGCTATCAGTTATCCACATTTCCTGTCATGTGGGACAGAAAAAGGGAGGAAATAAGAGAGAGAGAAAAAAAAAGTAAAGCCTACACACAGAAAATCAAAGGGGCCAGAGCCACACAGTCCTAATGGGGCTCAGTCCTCCATTTCCAGTTCTGCCTCAAGTTCAGCTGCATTTCATCTGTGGGTCTTCTAAATTCCTCACTTTGCTTAAATTAGTTTTAGCTGGATTTCGTCACTTGTGAGCCAAAGAGTTCTGATGACTAAAATTCTTACCATCTAACCTTAGACTGAGCCTCAAAGAGATCAACAAATTTGTTAGGACCATGTAGAAAATAACTTATAAAAGAAAAATCAAGCCTTGCTATTAATTTCCTGCCAATGAATCTGACTGACTGATTTTCTATTTTTGTGATGTTGCTTTCAGTGGCAGGAAAGTTGAAAGCCATCGTTCCTATTAAGCTTTACGCTAGAACAACAATGAACCTCAAATGATTCTAAAGCATGGGATCCTGGGTAGAATAAGAACACGATTATATTGAATTCTCATTTTAAAAGCTAAGTGAGCCATATTTCTCCTACAACCCTTTGAAATGGAGTAAAGATTATGAAATCCAAAAGAAAGTCAGTATTATCACAAACCAACTATGTTATTATTTCAGATGCTTATAGTGGTAATAGGGACAGAGGATTTCTATAAACCCGTTTCCATTTCTCATCTGAGTTTTCTACAACCTCTAAAATTGTCAATATCTGCTCTATTTACAGGAAACATAAATCTAGGAAATAAGCATATATATGAATTTTGAAAGGGTCTAACTTGTCTGTTACATTTTATCACCTCTAGGGGAAAGACCAAAGGAAAAAGTAGCACAATGGCCACAAATAAGTCAAGTTTACAATTACATTTCTGGGAGTACAAAATGACTAAGGTTTCTAAGAAGGGATTGGCAATACTAAGAGCTTCTTCTTGCACAGAATGTAATAGGCTTGTATTCAGGAGCCTGAGTTTTGGAGCCAGACTGCTGGGTTTCCAATCTAATCTGTCACTTCCCATCTATGTGACCTTGGGCAAATCACTTATCATCTCTCTGCCTCAGTTTCTTGATAAGTGAAACAGGAATAAAAACAGGGTCCCTGTCCTGCCAATGGGTTTCAGTCCCGGGCAAGGTCACTATGGATTCAATGTGACCAAAGAAATGACAGTAGAATGTTCTTGGGGTGAAAGGGTTATAGTGAGCTAGCCAACCAGGGCCAGGTGAGAATCCTGGCCACAGGAACTTTCATTTCATCCACAGTCCCCACAGTTGGTAGTTGAGAATAATAAATGAGTTAATAGATTTAACACACTTGGAACAAAACATGTTAGATTGTAAGCATTCAACAGATGTTACCTTTTATTATTAAGAAGTCAGAGGTCACTTAGTTTTGTAGCTTCAAATAACACATGCTCATGCACAGACACAAACCTGTCAGTTATTTAAATAAAAAAGAAAACATTAACAGCAAAGTAAATTTTAATTATATCAGCTAATGGCATAATTTAGATCAGTTGAGAAAATGAGTTTACTTCACAAACTATTTCTAACTTTGTTCCTCAGAAAACAGTAGGACCTCATTAGGTACATACGTTTAAAGGGGACATTAAAAATATATAATGTATAACCATGTAGTTTACTCAACAGCTGCTTTTTAAAATTATTATTCAAAGTGATTTTTAGTTTAGGGAGACTTGTGAATGGTTTTTCTTAGGGCAATCAATAACTGTTTGTTCAGTCCCTTGAGAACACTGGGTCATAGCCACTACCAGTGTCCAGACATTTGGGAATTGTTTAGGGAAAAAGCAGCGGCTCTGAAGTATCTTCAAGTATGAGAAGGGCATCTAGAAACAATTAATCATAAATGGGTCATTCAAATTAAAAGTGTATTCTTCAACAGTTCCTTAAGAACAAATGCCTCATTAATCTGGAACATACTGACTTGAGAACACAAGAAAAGTCAAAGAGAGTAATGACTGACATGACGTGGAACACAACATGCTGTGTGTTCCCATCTCAAAAGCTTTGAAAAAACCGACTCCACAAAAGGTCACTAGATACAGTGAACTGAACAGAAAGCCTAGAATCACCTAGTGATGCAAAGGTAAATTTTTAAAATCTAGACAACAGGAAAAACATTGTGCACCAGCAGCACTGAAATTTTTCCCATCTGTAAATTCTGAGTACATTCCATTTATTTCAGGATGAAAATAAGCCTAAACCCATGATCTAAAAAATAAAAATAAAAAATAAAGGTATATATACATATATACAAAAAGTATTTAAGTTTAAAAAACTTAGTTCTCACTAACCCCCTTCCCCGTTTCCCAAGTTCTAGTTAAATAAGTGAACAGAAGCTAAGAAGCAACACAAACAGGTTTGAAGACAATTTTAACAACATGACTGGATGTGGATTTTCTTTGGACCACGCTAAAGCTGTGCTCTTAAAGGAGCACTTAGTAAATAATAGATGTCCATCAACATGTGCATAAAAGGTCACATACATAATTTCTAAAAACAGTTCAGACATTAAACATCCATATGAGCATGACCAAGCAGTTTTTTAAAGATTAAATCTTGCTTTGGAATAGCTGTTTACACATAGATTTTTTTTCTTGTCTCAGTCATTACTATATCCCCAGAAGAGTGCTTAGGATATACTAAATGCTCTGTATGTGTTTGATTAATAAATAACTTCAGCGATGACCAAAACCATAATTTGGATGTACATGTTATGATTTGTAATTTTAATAATGATCCTCAGGAGTTCATACTCTGTAGTTGGTCTCTTACCTAGGACATTCCACACCTTCCCTGTTCCCAGCATGATGTCCACAGAAATGTCTTCCCATAATGAGGAGAAAGAAAATATCCATGAAGGATTGTAGTGGTTTTAGATGAATATTACATGCAAGAACTTTTCAAGTGTGATTTTCTATGGTATCTATGGTATGGTAAAAAAAATTATGTTGATTTTTCCAAGACCAGAATAAATTCTTCTGAAGTCAGACAAAATTTGACTTAATATTTGGAGTCAAATTTCAGATAGAATACTTTATTATCTTCACTTACAGTATACTTCTTTTCAAACTTCAAGACAAAGGAAAGAAAATTTTTCTAGAAAGATGCAACAGTGGCATGAAGAGAAAAAAGAAAAGTAGCTACTTGCCACTCTAGGAAACTATAATCAGATTTTATTTTCAGAAATATTTAAACCCTCTTTCTCAAGGCTTTAATCTTGAAAGCATGGTGACAAAGAAAAAGATGGGTAAAGAACCAGCACAAGAACATTTCCTATTTAGTAGATGTTCACTGAGCCTGTCCTAGAATATAAATTATGATATCCTGTGCCCCTGAGAAACAAACAATCCAGTTATAGGTACAAGATTAGCAATCGGGAAACATAATTATATACTGCCTTATATTCTCTTAAGTACTAAATTGTGTAGAAGAAATTCTAAATGGCCTAGAGATGAGAGGTAATTCAGCACCTAGCACAGTGTCCAGCACATACTAAATATGCAATAAATACTTTACAAGTAACTGAAAGCGTGAATGAATAAATGAACATTTTTAGAAGAAGTGAATCTTGTTTGGGATCCTGGAGGATGATGTCCAACACTTGGTTGGCGTCTTCCACAAATGACATTTCAATTTCCAATCTCTCTCATGCACATGATAGAAACTGTATTGAGCTGGCATAGAAAAGATGGAAAGGTAAAAAACCCAACCATCCAATAATAATATTGGTGGTCTTGGAGACTCAAACTGCAGTGACTCACATGGGCTCGGCAATCAGATTGTCCCTCTTAGGAATTAATTCTAAGAGACTCAGGGTTGTGACAAACTGCACTGGAGCCTGCAGCCATCCAAGATCAAGGCCAAGGCAGCCATCTGAGACCCTGTGGAAAATAAGCAGAAGCCAACTGGGATAAAAGCAGATTAAGAAGTCCAGAAAAACATGGTCTTTGAAAGAGAGACAACTTGAGGGGGGGAGGAATCTAGTCTGAGGGAAGAGCTGATTTAGTCCTATAGCATCAGTGTTCAGTTTTATCTAGATTCCAGTGAGACCTCACTTAAACTACTTTGAGCCAACCTCTATTCACTTACAACTAAAAGAGTCCAATTCAAATACTTACCTTTCAGTAACTTATTTTTCCCAGTGTAATTTGTCTATCCTTAGCTTTTAATAATATAGATGTTGGCTTAGGAATTATGCTAAAAGAGTTCACATTTGTTCATAGGATTTTGCAGTAATTCCAAGAGGAAAGAGTAATTTATTGTACTTGTGAGTTTCTGTTCCATTCAAATTTTTAAATTAAAAAAAATTTAAACTGTTATAAACCATAGTAAGCATGTAAGAATACTGTCTATAACTTTGAAGAGAACAATGGAAACATTTATCAAAGCAAAATATTTCATCAGTCCTTTGTATGAATTTAGCAAATGTAGCATTTATACAAGACCCAAACCCCATTGGAAAGTTCTAAAAAGAATTAGTTACCCAGCTATTCATGTTCACAATGCAAGGACAAAGTTGAACAGAAATTTTTAGCACATAGTTGATCAAACTGCCCAGCGTTTTGTTTTGTTTTTTTTTCAGTGCTTTGTTAAAACAGCTTAGGGGCTCCACTGTTTGAAAGTGAACCCCTGGTATGTGTTGGGCTGTTGGATAGTTTTGGGTTTTTTTTTGCCCCTGGCTACAGTGTTTAATTTGCACATCTAGGTCATCCAAATGACCTCAATGATCTGAAGCTGTTTGCTGTGGAACACTCAGACTTTCATCCCAAAAGTACTTGGAATTAGACCTAGCAAGATGAAGCAATCGTGGAAGAAGCCCCCCGGAACCCACTGTCAGTGGCTTACCGTACTTTGCTTCTGGAGAGCCTCATTAAGAAAAGGCAACAGGTTACATATTCAATGAAGAGACAGACCCTAGCATCCTTACTTGCATGCAGCGTGCCTGGGTAAGAACTAAAGGCCCCCGTGACTGTGACCTATACCAGTTATGCTTAAGAGAGGAAGTGAGATTGTAAGGAATCTTTGGGTGACCTCATCACCTATAGAATACAGAAGGTTGGTAATTTTGTCCATGGAATGCTTATTCTGTTAAGATTTAGCAAAACAGCTTGAAAAGTAGGTTATAAGGTTTCCTGCTGGGACTCAAGCTATAAGACTGCAAACAATCCACCCCCAAAGGTAAGGCAAATGGAGATGTTCATGCTGTAGTCAAAAAGGATACCTATTACTTGCTTAATAATTTTATGCATAGACAGAACCCAAATCATGTTCATAACTTTCCATACAGCACATCAGATTTGGCCCAGAAAAAAGAAGTAAATTTTTAAAAGTTACAAAAGAAAAATTGAAAATTTTCAGAACTATTGAAAAGTATTATTTCTGGAAATTCAAATACAATTCCAAACTGAGACTAATGGATGCACCACATGTTTCTAGCTTCAAATCACATGTCACTGGAAACAAAGGAGATTTTGAAAAGCATGTTCCCTTATCTTAGATATTTGTATATTGGCAGATTTCCAGTTTGATATTTTTTTCCCCGCATGTGATGGACCCAAATTCTCTTTCTCTTTCTTTATGAAACTCCAAGATCCTCAGGTCTTGGTCCATAACTGACAGGAAGGCACATTAATATCTGCACATAGAACTACAGGCTTCTCTGCTCCCTGCTTATAAAGAGTCTTAGGCAGACTTTCCTACCACCCAAGAAATTCTGGCACTTTTCTAGTGACTTGAATGTTGAGAAGTCAGTTGGTTGTGCCAATTTTTTGTTGTGGCTTTTTGCCACAGTCCTTGGAGCATCAGCCTGTCTGCCTATCTTAGGCCGCTGATCCTTAAAGAGAATGAACACCTTACCCAACAAGCTTCTGGGGTTCCCAGTGCTGTCCAGCACTGTGGCGCCATCATGGCCCCGTCTTCCCTTCAGTCCTCCCTGAAAGGCAGAAATGGGGTAAAGATTTCTAATTCCTGAATTCACAGGGCTCAGAACTCGTCATTGCCCCCACTCCTGACAGCAAGGAGGTGATACATTATCCTCTATATTTCTTTCATTCTCATCTCTCAAAGCCCTCTCAGGTCTTCAGACACAAAACTTCCTCCTTTCTCCCTGCTCCTTGCTTCTCCAAATGCAAATCAGACATGCAAATACACGCCTACGAAGATTGCTGAATCCAAAAAGCTGTTCTCAGTGTAGGCTAAGAAAAGGCCACAGTCTACATTTACATGTGTTCCTTTGGAACACCAGACTACAGTATTAATAAAGATGAGATGCAGAGTCACCTTTATACCTTAGTCTTTTGTATTTTCATTAAGACTATCATAGTTCTTCCAAACTTGCCAAAATATTTGAATAGAAATGTGCTGAACCAGGGGCAAAACTTTGTGCTGGCTAGGTAAAATGACATGTGATATTGTTCCCAGGAAATAATGGCAAACAGAAAGATTTTCCATCTCGTCAAACAGATGGAATAGGAATAGATAGAAAGAGAGAAACGGTAGAATAAACACCAGTTGTGAACTCCACTGAGAGAATTAATAAGTGTTATACATTAAAGAGATGGGCTGAAGTGGTTTATTACTACAACAAGAGATAATCTGTTTTACTAGTGTAATTTTATGTCGTCTGATATTATGCATGGCATATAGAGTACAAGGAACTTGGAAGTGGAAAAAATTAGTTTTCAACAGAAATGTTGAGTTGGTTCACTGACTCCAGGTGTGCTACCAAATAGTGAGATGACCCAGGGGTGACCCAGGACAAGGAGTGACTCTAGTAATGACTAGCAAAGTGGGAGCTAAAACAGAAGAAAAGGAAATAGATATATGTGCTCTATAAATGCTCAATTATAGCAAAGAGGAAAGTAGTTTTAAAACTAGGTAATTAAAAAATATTTAATTATTTCAAAATAGAGATGAATATCTACACTGAATACAGAATCTTCTGAGTCCTGTTTTTCATCATGCTGGAGATGTGAGACTTATTATTTTCAGAAGAAAAGTTCTGATCAAGTGAACAGAGATACGAATGATATCTTAAACACAGACTGGATCATCAGGTTCTGTTGCTTTCATGGAGTCTAAATTAGTGCCATCCTCTTTTTTGGAGTCAATACCTAAGGACGTTTCCAAGACATCACAATATTGTGTTGGCCTAGTTACAAAAGAGAAAGTGTTCTTCCTAAATTCCATGCATGTGTGTGCGTGCAAACATACTTGCTGGTGGGGTAAGAGAGAGCCTTTTCTCTGTAAACATTCCAAGAAAGAAATGCCACTACTAGCAGAATTATGAGGTATAAACTGGGCATGACTTTTAAAAAGTGCGAATTCACACATCAAGTGTGTGTTGTTGCTTTTAAAGGACGGAGGGGACCACATGCTTATACTCGGAGGGCTGCTAACATTGTTTTAGTTCCCTTTTGAAGATGGCCTTCATTTTTTGTGCCGCACTTTTTTGAATGTCCATGTGGTAATGTAGCTTCATCTTCTGAGTATAAATATGATTTAGAAATAACCAAAAGTAAGTCAGAAGTAAATTTTAAGAACAAGAAAATAATTAAATCGTGCACTATCATAAAAAAAAAGGTAAGATGAACACTGGAAAAGCTTTGTCTGGATGTATCCGTTTTTTGTTTTTTGTTTTTTTACCTTCTATGAGCTACTAATTTTGCTATACCTCATACTTTCAAATGTTTTTGAGATGATTTTGCTGTCTTCAGTTTCAAAATTAGTAACATCCTGAACTGGGCTCCTGATGAAGAGAATGGGTTAATGTCTGTTTGTGTGTTTCATTACAGGGTGAAAGTAGAGAATTTACAGAATTCAATCATTTACATTTAGCAGGGAAAAAAGTGTTGTTCCAGATATAGTTTAATCCACCATTGATAACTAAGTAAAATACTTGCAACTACTCAAACATACAATTTTTTAAAGATTCACCAAAATATGAGATTTCTTTTAGCCAATTCTTTCCATCTTCTACATAACGGTCCACTCTGTAAGACAGTTTGGCAGGAATTTTAATAATGTTTTTAGTATTATATTAGTTGATTAAAGATTTTTTTCCTCTTAAAAATATTGTTTTATAACCACTCCTATGCTATTCAGTTGTAGCTATTAGTATTTGTACATTTTTTCCCCTAGGATCTGTACAAGAACTTATTAACACCAAATGCAGTAAAGTAATGTTTGCTTTAAATTTTAGAACTTGAATTTGACATAATAGAACCATTCTACTAGCCTTTCAATTATACCAACTCAGTCAAACTTAATTAGGCAAAATATTTCTCCTACCACAGTGCGCATTGGCAGACTGCTGACTTGGGTGTTTTGTAGCTTCTGAAATAATTATTCAGCATGATATTAGGTCGTAGAACGTGGGTCACAAATCCTTAAAGCCTAGAGGGGCTGTAGGAGGTACATCCCACTGTCTTTCAGGTTTACCATGCTCTAGCTGGAGTCTTAAGTCTTTCTTTACTATTTAACTTGTTTTTTTAAATAGAAAGGATGTGTTTCAGAAGTCAAACCATATCAAAGTCAAAAGCGGCGGGAGCACTGCAGCTGGAATACAGTGGACATGTGCAGGGCAGGAAGGGCACAAAGGCAGCCCAGAAAGAGACACGGCTGCAATGAGGTGGGGGACTTGGGGTGAAGGTCGCTTTCAGAATTGTATTTAATATAATTATTTTGCCAAAAGACATAAGAGGACATCATTTCTCTAAGACGCGGTCTCCTTTGCAAGGTTGCTTTACTTCAGCATTATTGGTTTTTTGAGCCATATAATTCTTGGTTGGGGGTGGGGTGAGTGCATGCTGGGCATTATAAAATGTTTAGCGACATCCCTGGCCTTCAACCAGTAGATGCTGTTAATGTCCTTACCCCTACTTGTGACTGCCAAAAATGATTCCAGACATAGCTAAGTTCACCCTAGGGACAAAAGTCTTCCCTCAGTACCATTCCTGAGTTTAGAACCATTGCTTTAGAATGACCATTTCCATATTCTAAATAAGTTTCTGACAGTAAGTTACAAAAGAGTCATGGACTGCTCATTTAAGTTTAGTGTTTTACTATAAGTAGTTTAGGATTAAGGTAATATATCCTAATCCATGTAATAAATTTATTATCAACTATGTTCCTAAATTCTTGTATTTTTTTGAAAACTGTGAACCTATGTTCCTGCAGTTGCCCCAAATATTCACAAGAAGAAAAGTGTACTGATTATAGACAATAAAAATTTTAATATGGCTAAATAAAGCACATTCTAACATTATAAAGTATCAAGTATATCTCAGATATTTGCCACATTTCAAGGCAACAAAGTTGCTGTAGAGTAAGAGGGTCAGAATTATCATCAGTAAAGAAGTATCCCAAATACCTTTGGATCTTTAGAGGCCAAGCCAAAGCAAGCAAAGCTTGTTAGATTTGCGAGGCAGTCCCTCCAGGCGGCTACAGTACTACCGGTCAGGTAGCATTTGCAAGGGACATAGGTCTGAGTTAACCAAGTGAGCACCTAATAAGACTTCAAATATTCTGAGAACAAGCCTGATTCTGTATGTTATGCTAACAGAAGTTTCAGGTCTATTCTTGCCCAGCCTTGGGATTTTAGTAGGCAAGCAACAAAAGAGGAACTTCAAATTTCACTCTGAGAAGTATCAGGTTTTATAGAACATAAAACAAAATCCAGAGCAAAGCAAACCTTGAATAATAAACAAACTGACAAAAAGTGATTAAAGGAGCTCAGAGTCGCCTTCCAATTTCCTTGGCAACCAGATAAGCAAGCAGAAAGCATCAATGAGTTTAAAAACTCACTACACACACACCTGATGCTCACAAATACCTGACTAATAGAGATGATAATCATACAGAGTGACAAAGTACAGATAAGCTCATTCTGGCTTTGCAAGAACAAAACCAGTTATTCTACTCTTGATATTTTAAGAAGTACAGCCTTCCACATATAATAAATGCCACAGTGAACTGTGTAAAAGTTTGCAGTGTCTGGGGAGGAGGAAACTAGCCAATTATCACAAATCATCTAAATTTGTGATCCCTGACAAAATCCAAGCTCCAGAGACAATCGCAAAAGGGGAGGGCTGCTTTATCAAAGGTTAGAAATATGGGAATATGGTGCATGTGAATGCAAGCTATGTGACACTTGCTGGCTTTTACATTCCAGCTGCTTCCAGCTATCTGTGAGAGGCTGGGCATCACACTGACTAGAGAAGCACAGGGAAGCTTAAGATGTCCCATCTGAATCACAATCACAAATATTTGCGACTGAGGCATGGAAATTTTCTCAAGGTTCCAATACTTCTTTTCCAAATAGTATTTATTTTCAGGTGGCATCACTCTTTTTTACTAACTATTCTAGAGTGCAGCATATTTTGTAACCACCTAAGAGCACAATGACCCAAAGCTGAACATTATAAATATCTATAATCACATACATCAAAAAGTTGAAAGTAAGAGTGGGCTCAAAAAAAAAGTAGGAGTCAGAGAGACAGAAAGAGAGAGAGAGAAAGGAGATTGGATAAAACAATATAATGAGACAAAGAAGTAATTTCTAAGTATCAAGAGGGGGAGAGAAGCTATTTCCTAAGGCTTTGGGGAGGTGGGTTTCCCACACTAAACATGCCAGTAGATGGAAAAACAGTTGCAGATTTCTCTTCCTTCACAGAAATTCTGAAACTGTAGGCATTAAATGCAGTGTTAAAGCTACGTAGAGATTGTTTTCCTGGTAAGTAAATTTCATTGTTTTGTTACTGCCGTGGGTGGCTCAAGGGGCAAGTAATGGTTTTTAGTGGCTGAGAAATTACCTCACAAATAAGGGACAGTTTGAAAAGCTAATAATAATAATGTAGCTGACAGTATTATGTTTCTGTGGGCTTGCACTTAGAATGAAATTCTAAACTTTACCCAAGCCCACAGAACCAGTCTGCAAATATCGCCCTCCTATCCTTCCTTATATCACCCTTCACACACAACCCTTTCCACCCTCCTCCTTCAGGCACTTCAAATATTTCCAGGATAAGAAACTGTAAACAGATGGCCTGTGGCCAAAAGCACAAAGTTTTGCCTATACATTTTTCTGAAATCATACAAAAGGAGGCAAAGGAAGGCAGAAATGCCCATTTTATATTAACAGCAATACTCTTTGAAATTTCAGGTTATCCATAAATTATTTTGTGATTAAATTCTAATCCAGTCATTTCAAAGAACCAAAGACCCAGCTTGAAAACCCTTCACCATCCCCTTAAAAATGTAATTTACTTACTTGCATGTCTTCTTTGAGTATTAGTTTGTTTCTTTTTCTGAAAATTCTACTACATGCTGCTATTTTTCTGACACTTAGTATATTTTCTTTAGGATTCCTATCATGTGTAAATGATATCTTTAAAAAGTAGTGCAGGAATTCTTAATAAGATTTCACAACTGTCTATATAAAGCATGAATATTCATTTTAAGATACAGTTTGGAAGTTTTAGTAACTGTAAGTAACAACTATTGAACTGAGTAAACACATTAATGGAGTAAACACATATAAGTCTCCCCTTCGTGTTTGATAAAAAAAAAACTAACATTTCATTCATGGTGTCCCCTTATATTAAATTTCTCAGGGTCACCAGACCCCCAGATGCTAAAAGGGCAGAGGAGAGATGAGAACAGCTATGAAATGATAGTGAAAACATATGGTGTGTATCTTGCTAGCATAAGTCTCCCTGGTATTACTGCCACTCTCCTTGTGTTCAGAAAAGCTGGAATAAGCCAGTAGGCAATCTGGTGTCTAGTCAGAAAAGTGCCAGAAACAGGTGGTGCCAACCTAACCTTTTCCTTCCACCACAGAACTCAGCAAATCCTATACTCATCATCATAGTAGTGCTTTAAAACACATTTTTTGATAAAAACCAAGTGTTCAAAAATGACAGTTTGTAAGGAGTCATGATGCCTGAAATTGTTATTGGTGGTACTTTTTCTTTTCTTTTACTTTTTTTACATTATGTAATTTTAAAATTAAAACACACACATTTAAGTGTTCAGATGTTTGAGTTTTGACAATTGGTGCACACACTAATGAAATACCACCCAAAACAAGATATAAAACATTCCAACCACCCCAGAAATTTTCCTCATGCTCCTTTCCAGCCAAACCCCACTAAACTGATCTCTATCACCACAGATTATTTTTGCTGTCCTTGAAGTAAGGTACTGTATATATTCTTTATAGCTGGCTTCATTTGCTCAATATTGTGTTTTTGAGATTCGTTCATGTTGTTGCATATGTTATTAGTTCATACTTCTTCATTGCTGAGTAATATTTCATTGTATGACTATACCACAATTTGCTCATCCGTTTTCATGAATATAAATTCTTAAGTTTCTTCCAGGTTTTCTTTTATCATTCTTATACAAGCCTTTCTGTAGACATATGTTTTTGTATTACTTGGATAAATATCTAGGAGTAGAACTCCTGATATATAAAATGTTTAGCTTTTAAGAAACTAGCAAACAATTCTCCAAAACTGTTATAGTAACATTGTATATGACTGACAACAATGTATATTTAAGTTGATCCACATTCTCACCAACATTTGATATTGTCAGTCTTTTAGCCATTCCAGTGAGTGTGAAATAGTACCTCATTATATTTAAATTGCATCTCCCTGATGACTTACAATGTTGAGGGGTTTTTTTTCATGTGCTCATTGCCCTCACTCCCATGTATAATGGCTCATTCTTACACTTTCTTTTGTGAAGTGTCTGTTCAAGTTATTTTCCCATTTTAGGCTGTTAAAATTTTTATTGACTTGTCAAAGTTCTTTATATGTTCAGGTATGAGTTAGTCATGAAATAGAAATGATAAGAATATTTTCCCAATCTGTTGCTTGCCTATTTTATTTTCATGCTCAGAAATTTTTTAATTTGATGAACTCTAAATATTCTTTCATAGGTGGTATCTTTTAAATTGTGTAAATAAATCTTTGTATGCCCCAGGGTAGCACATATATTCTTACTTGTTTTCCTTTACAAGTTTTTTTATTAAAGTTTTTATATTTGAGTTCATGTAGGGGAGGCAAAACTTTACCTCTACCCTGTTAGAGTCTCTGACTAGTTCTGAGAATTAAATAGACATAAAACAGATTAACAAGAGAAAAGCACACAGATTTTTACATATACATGGGAACTCCATTGCAAAATTAAGACTCAAAGAAGTAGCTAGGCCTAAATGTTTATACAGTAGGTTGACACAAAGAGAGACAATTGCAAAAAACATAAATGTATAGGAAAACTAAAGGAAGATAAGAGTTATCTTAACAAGTCTGTTTATACAGATTTCTCTTAGCCTCAATTCCCCCTCTCTGGAGATAAGGACATTTTTCCTCCTGGTATAAGAAGGGCATCTTTCACATGGGAGTTTTATCTCTTGCTTTCAGGAAGAAAAGGGGAGATTAAAGTGCCTTTCTCATACCTGCTGTTTTACAAGTGCCTTGAGCTCAAAATAATCCTTATGCCAATGTAGCATATTTTGGGATGGCATATTCTGAAACCCTTCATCCATGTTCATCTCCAAATAAATTTTTGAGTATTCAGTGAGGTAAAGTCAAGGTTCAATTTTTTTTTTCTAATGGATATATCCAGTTTTTTCTACCTTATGTTTAAAGAATTTTCTTTATTGATTTGATTTGCCACTTTGGTCAGATTATCAATATATTTATGTATGTATACATTATATATATGTCTGCATATCAAATAATGTATGTATATATCACATTTATGTATGTGTGCCTACATTTGGATTTCTTTATTCTGTTGCATCAATCTGTTCACTATTGTCTATTGTATTTACAATTTATCTAATATTATGTCAATACAACATTAATTTGATTACTGTGACATTGTTTTAAGTCCTGAAATCAAGTAATGTAAATCCATCAACTCTGTTCTTCTTTATCAATATTGCTTTGGCTATTCTAGGTCTTTTGCATTTTTAGATTAACTTCCAATTTCTTCAAAAAAGCCTGTTGATATTTTTATTGAAATTGCATCAAATTTACAAATATTCAGGGGGAAGATGGACATCTTAACAATACCGAACTTTCCAATTCATGAATTTGATAGCTGTAAGAAAATTTTTTTCAGTTATATTTTATAATTTATTCATATATTATTAGGTTTATTTCTAGATATTTAAGTTTTTTAAGGCTACTTAAATGGGATTTCAAAATTTCATTTTACAATTGATAATAATTACAAATAAAACTGATTTTTGAATATTGAACCGGTGTCTGAGACTTTGCTAAATTCACTTGCTAATTCTAGTAGTTGTTATTTTGATGTGTGAATTCCATTGATTTTTATTCACATACAGTTATGTCATCTGTGATTAGTGAGTTTCTTCTTCCTTTTTAATCTTTGTGTCTCATTTCTTTTTCTGGCCTTACTGCAGTAAGTGGGACTTCCTGTACAATGTGGAATATAAGTAGTGAAAGCCATTAAAATATTTAACCACGTATTTTCTCTTTCTGGTTCTCTTTGTTCTTTCTCACAGATTCTGATTTCCACATTGTATAATTTCTCTTCAGTCCAAGGAAATTATTTAAGTATCTGTTGGGGTAGAGTTCTGCTGCAGATAAATTCTCTCAAACTTTTCTCTCTCTCAAACTTTCTCTCTTTCATCTTCATTTTTGAAAGCTGTATTTATAGGATATGAATTTCAGTCCAATAAATTTTTCTTTTAGCACTTTAAAGATGTTATTCTGCTCTTTTCTAGACTTCATTTTTTGTGATAAGAAGGCAGCCATTATTCTTATCATTGTTACTCTGTTTGCAGTTGTCTCTTTTGACTATTTTTAAGATATTCTTTTTACTTTTGATTTATGATTGTTTGACTATAATGTACTTAGGTGGAGATTTCTTTGTATACACTCCACTTAGGACTTGTTGTGCTTCTTTGATGTCTTTAAATAACTTTGAAAAATTCTCATTGTATCTTCAATATTTCTTCCACTCATTTTCTCTCTCTTCTCCTGGGACACCAATTACATATACGGTAGATCTCAGATACTCTATTCCTTTATTTTCAATGATGAGTATTTTTCTCTCTGTGTGTTTCATTTGGGATAATTTCTACTGACCCATCTTTAAGTTCATCAATTCTTTTCTTTGCTCAGGCAATTGTCAATAGCCTATGGAACGAATTCTTCATTTCCTGTATCATATGTTTCATTTTTAGCATTTCTATTTGACTTCTTAAAAATGTCCATGTCTTTAATGAAATTCCCATCTAGTCACATGTGTAATCCATCTTCTCCACATATTGATCGTAGTTACTTTAAAGTCTCTGTCTAGCAATTCCAACTCCTGGAACACCTTGGTATTTGCTCCTATTGATTATGTACTCTCTTTAACCTGGATTATGTTTCTTCTTTCATCATTTGCCTCATAATTTCTTACTGTATTCTAGACATTGTGTGCTAAGGAATAGGAATGACTTAAGTAAAACATTATTTCCCCACAGAAAAGTCATACCCTTTCTTCTGTCAGAGTGCAAGTTTGGTGAGGTGGGTTAATTTAATCTATAATTAAGCTTTGTTTGCATATTTTTGTAGGTTTAGTTGGCTTCAGTTCACCACTGGCTTCAAATTATTTGAAACTGGATCAGCAATTTCCCTTCAGCTGTGCTTGGGAATCTTAGCACCAGTGATACTCTGGAGATTTCTTTGTAATTTGCATCCAGCCTCCAGCTTTCTGAACCATGGGCCATCTCTCTTTTGATTTATAGCCTTGTAACTAGATTTTTGAGTCAGTGGGGAGATCACTGCATTTCTGCCAGAATTCCTCAATTTTAACCTTGGACCTACCCAATAACTGATTGTATGACTTGGGTAAACTTACTGAACTTTTTCATCTCATTACTAAAATAGAGTAAGAGGCAAAAATCTCTTGGACATAAACATGAGCAACTTCTTCATGAACATATCTCCCTGGGCAAGGGAAACAAAAGCAAAAATGAACAAGTGGCACTATATCAAGCTGAAAATCTTCTGTACAGCAAAGGACACCATCAGTAGAACAAAAAGACATCCTACAGTATGGGAGAATATATTCATAAATGACGTATCTGATAAGGGTTGACATCCAAAATATATAAAGAACTCATGCACCTTAACAAACAAAAAGCAAATAATCCAATTAAGAAATGGGCAGAGGACATGAATAGACACTTCTCCAAAGAAGAAATTCAGATGGCCAACAGGCACATGAAAAGATGCTCCACATCACCTAATCATCAGAGAAATGCAGATTAAAACCACAATGAGATATCACCTCACACCAGTGAGGATGGCCAACATCCAAAACACAAACAAGCAACAAATGTTGGCGAGGATGTGGAGAAAAGGGAACCCTCCTACACTGCTGGTGGGACTGCAAATTAGTTCAACCATTGTGGAAAGCAGTATGGAGGTTCCTCAAAAAACTCAAAATAGAAATACCATTTGACCCAGGAATTCCACTCCTAGGAATTTACCCTAAGACTGCAGCAGCCCAATTTGAAAAAGACAGATGCACCCCTATGTTTATTGCAGCACTATTTACAATAGCCAAGAAATGGAAGCAACCTAAGTGTCCATCAGTAGATGAATGGATAAAGAAGATGTGGTACATATACACAATGGAATATTATTCAGCCATAAGAAGAAAACAAATCCTACCATTTGCAACAACATGGATGGAGCTAGAGGGTATTATGCTCAGTGAAATAAGCCAAGCCGAAAAAGACAAGTATCAAATGATTTCACTCATATGTGGAGTATAAGAACAAAGAAAAAAACTGAAGGAACAAAACAGCAGCAGACTCACAGAACCCAAGAACGGACTAATAGTTACCAAAGGAAAGGGACTGGGGAAAATGGGCGGGAAGGGAGGGATAAGAGGGAAAAAGGGGCATTACGATTAGCAGACATAAGGTTGGGGTGGGCATGGGGAGGGCTGTACAACTCAGAGAAGACAAGTAGTGATTCTATAGCATCTCACTATGCTGATGGACAGTGACTGTAATGGGGTTGGTGGGGGGGACCTGATGAAGGGGTAGTTTAATAACCATAATATTGCACATGTAATTGTAGATTAATGATACCAAAATAAATTATATAAAAAATAAAAATAAAATAAAAAAAGTTTCCCTGTAATTTCACAGGGTAAATAAAAAAATAAAAATAAAAATAAATAGAGTAAGAATCACAACTTCCATGTATACTAAGGAAGACTTAACATTAAAGAACTAACATGCATGTAAGAGAAGCACAACTTGTTCTGGTTGAACTGAATGTGAAAGTTAAAGTCATATTTGGTAAGAAAATCAAATATTCTTCTTAGATTGATCTTTTTCATTCATATTTTGAATCCAGTAATGTTGAATGAGCAATTACTAAATCAGTAAGTATTGGCATTTTTCTGCTATAAGCCCATCTCCTTACAAATCAGAAAGTATTAAGTTTGAGTTATTAGAAGAAACAGTGGAAGTACCCAATCACATAAAAGACTATATGGACTCCTGAAATGATTCTACTATTTGCAATTTTCTAATGACCTCCCAAATTTTAGAAAATGTGATATTTTAGTGAAGAAGCATGCTGAAAGACATTAAACATGGATATTCACAACCTGCTCAAAGAAAGAGGTAGATAGAAAAAGAAGGAAGGGAAATCACTATGGAGTTAATGTTTAGCATTACTTTATCAACCATCTGCAACAGTTTCTCGTTCTAGGATTATAGCTACTTAGAGTAGCACAAAGAATTTCTATGCTTTTTATCTGTAACTGTGGTTTAAAGAAAGAAGTTTGCCTTGTTGAAATTAGCCCATATCCACTGCCAAAGGTACAAGATCCAGGGGCTAACATGTAATGATACTATTTATGAAAACTATGCTGTAATTAAATGTCACAATCCTGCATATATTTTAGACAACTCAGCACTGAAGTCAAGTCAGGTCACTGATAGAAAGTTATTGGTCAATGATCCCATTAAGCAAGTTAAAGGATGCTCTATATTCAAAATGACTTCATCTTCTCTGAGGATAAAACCACTGCATGATCCCAAAGGATGTCTCCTTGTCCTCATGAGAACTCCATTAAAAATTAATATCTCAACCAATTACAATAAACGGTAAGGAGATTTCACATTTATTGTGGTGAAACTTTATTGTAGTGAGAACATTGCTAGGAAAAAATATCCCCAAATAGTGATTATGAGGTCAAAAAAAGAATTGAAAGAACCTTCTCTTCACCTTATTGTCTCACAGAAAGACCTAAAATTTAATTTCCATCCAAGACTGCTAGTGTACACAATTGCCCATGCTCATATTTGAAAGCTTTGTATTGACAGCCAAATAAATTCTTGAATTGAAGTATTTACCCTGAACCTGGCAGAAATAATTTAACTTCTCTAAGCTCTTCTCATAAAGATGATTTCTGATATAGGATAGAATGAGCATACATTTATATCATCCCTCTGTAAATCACACAAAATAACAAAAAAATGTAAAAGCATCTTTAAAAGTATAAAAAAAAGTTAAAGTGTTGAAAGTAGTAACAGTGAGCCACTTTCTTTATTTGTTTGTTTTTGAATTTCTGAGATATAAAGGGTACATACAATCAGAATTTCAGCAAAACAAAATTGGAGGAAACTGTAGACCATAAAACACCTGGAGACGCCAGGGTAGAAGTTTGAAAAGTCTCTAAATTTGAAAGTCTCTAAGCCCAGTATTAACAATTCCAAAATTTAAGGGAAAACCCTGGAACATTTAGAAGGAGGCTTAATTAGCAGAATTTGGAGTAGCAGCTTAGTCAGTTTCTTCCCTTCTCCTTTGGTTGAGCTATGTGGGCTTCCACAACTGGCTTAAGAAGAGTAACGGGGTTGGAGAAATCTTGCAGTGGTCAGGTAGCTATTGAGTTCTAGAAGAATGAACCTCCAGGAAAGAGTTAATAAATCTAACAAAAAGATTAGAATAAGTATATAGTTAGAAAGATTTGAAAGAACATTGCTTCTATGAAATACATTTCCTAGGGCTTTTAGAATAAAAACAAAACAGAAATGAAAATTTCAATAGATAGGCAATAATAGCAGTAATCTGTACTTTATAGTAATACATACTTTATAGTTCAACACATTAACATGTTGAAAAATTGAGTTGAGACATTCTCATATGGGGTAGAACATATGGACAAAAGGAAGGAAAACTGAACTGTAGAGTTCAGTGATACGAAGAGTCCAACCCGAGATTCCAAAATCTGGAGTATAGAAATTACAGAAAGAAAGGAAAGAGAAATTGCAGAGAAGTAAATAAATAAATACAAGCAAAAAAATTCTCAGGTAGGAAGAAAGCCTGGATCTTCAAATTAAAAGTGCTAAGCTAAACTTAAAAAGAGCCAAAGCCACATATATCACTGTGAAATTTCAGAATTTCAAGGATGAATGAAATCCTAGGGAGTTTTAGAGAGAGAGAGAGAAAAAAAAAGAGGAAAACACAACCTAAAAAAAAAAGTCTGAAAAATCAGCCTTCCATCATCATACCTTCTCATGAGCATAATGCAATACTACAGGATAGAGAGAAATGTCTTTCAGTTTAAAGGGGAGAATTATTTCAAACCTATAATCCTATACTCACCCAAATTAGCATTAAAGTGAAAGATAATATAAATAAATATTCAGAAAAACAAAGTCTGAGTGTTTACCAAGCTAAGCCATCTCTGAAAGAATTAGTTGAGCATGCACACCAACAAATAAGCGATGAATCCAAAAAAAGGGATGATGCAGTCCTAAATATACAAAAGAGTAGTAGCAGACTTATAGTGACAATTAAATAATTGTTGATGTGCAATGCAAAACCAAAAGCAAAATAAACACTTGGGAAAAAAATTCCAGTTAAACTCAGTATGAAAGGTGGTAATGTGAGTGAAGAAGAAAATGGAAGTGAGATAAGATTCTTATCCTTTGGGGAGAGCATATACAGATATTTTTAACCCTAAATACCAATAGAAAAATATAAAATTTTAAGTGTCCGTTAAAGTTTTAAGAGTACGTATTAGAAGAATAGAATCTATAGCTTCTCAAACACAGTGTTAAAATAAATGGATCTTAGAAAAAGATACCAACTTGAAACTATCATGCTTTCATCTTCCTCTTGTACCTTTGCGGTTGATGCCAAATGCAGTCATTTTCTGCCGAGAATGCATTACTGTTGCTGAAATGTTTTCTGGCTATTTGTCCATTAGTATATGATTTTGCAATATATGCTACATCATGTCACAATGCTGAGAATTCCCTGATAATTTACAGTTCTCTGAAGCTACAGGAGATTTTTAGGTCTAGGCAGTACAGGCTGCCATATGTCTTCAACTTTCTTCAAGCTAAGTTTAATCAGTGGCTACACTGTAGTGCACTTGAAAAACCTCTAAGAAAAAAAAAAAGCCCCCCATGCCAGTCATTACTGGAGTGCTGGGCTCTAACACCATCCTCTGGACTGTACAAAATCCAGTTCATGCATTCTTTTTTTTTTCTTTCTATGAACAAGGAATATAATTTTATCTATGTCATCTTTGAAAGGGCATCTCGCCGCCACCCTCCCTACCCTGAAATAACTGAGGGAGGCACGAATCCATGCAAGAGATTTTAATGGCTGAAAGAGAGAGTGGTTGTCTCTAGGCGGAGAGCAGCCCAGTTCATGCATTCTGGTATAAAATGTAATCTGGAAAGTACCCCATGCTTTTCATAAATGAGGAATGGATCCTGATATGTAGAAACCAGTCTTCCTTTAAGTCTACTTATTTATTTATTTATTTTAAATTTTTTATTAAGGTATTATTGATATAAACTCTTATGAAGGTTCCACATGAAGAAACAATGTGGTGACTACTTTTACCCATATTATCAAGTCCCCACCCATCAGTGTAGTAAGGTGCCACAGATTCACTGCTTGCCTTCTTTGTGCTACACTGTTTCCCTGTGACGCCCCCCACACCATGTGTACTAAACATAATACCCCTAAATCCCCCTCTCCGTCCCCACCCACCTGCCCATGCCCCTCCCCTTTGGTAACCACTAGTCCCTTCTTGGAGCCTGTGAGTCTGCTGCTATTTTATTCCTTCAATTTTGCTGTACTGTTATACTCCACAAAAGAGGAAAATCATTTGGCACTTGTCTTTCTCCGCCTGGCTTATTTCACTGAGCATAATATCCTCCAGCGCCATCCATCTTGTTGCAAATGGTAGGATTTGTTTCTTTCTTATGGCTGAATAGTATTCCATTGTATATATGTACCACTTCTTCTTTATCCATTCATCTACTGATGGACACTTAGGTTGATTACATATCTTGGCTATTGTAAATAGTGCTGCAATAAACATAGGGGTGCATATGTCTTTTTGAATCCAAGAAGTTGTATTCTTTGGGTAAATTCCAAGGAGTGGGATTCCCAGGTCAAAAGGCATTTCTATTTTTAGTTTTTTGAGGAACCTCCATATTGCTTTCCACAATGGTTGAACTAGCTTACATTCCCACCAGCAGTGTAGGAGGGTTCCCCTTTCTCTGCATCCTCACCAGCATTTGTTGTTTTTAGTCTTTTGGATGGTGGCCATCCTTACTCATGTGAGGTGATATCTCATTGTGGTTTTTATTTGCATTTCCCTGATGATTAGTGATATGGAATATCTTTCCATGTGTCTGTATGCCATCTGAATTTCTTCTTTGGAGAATTGTCTCTTCATAACCTTTGCCCATTTTTTAATTGGGTTATTTGCTTCTTGGGTGTTGAGGTGTGTGAGTTCTTTATATATTTTGGATGTTAAACCCTTGTCAGATATGTCATTTACAAATATATTCTCCCAAATTGTAGGATGCCTTTTTGTTCTGTTGATGGTGTCCTTTGCCATACAGAAGCTTTTTAGGTTGAAGAAGTCCAATGTGTTCATTTTGCTTTTGTTTCCCTTGCTTGAGGTGATGGTGTTCAGGAAGAAGTTGCTCATGCTTATATTCAGGAGATTTTTGCCTATGTTGTATTCTAAGTTTATGGTTTCATGACTTACGTTCAGGTCTTTGATCCATTATGAGTTTACTTTTGTGAATGGGGTTAAACAATAATCCAGTTTCATTCTCTTGCATGTAGCTGTCCAGTTTTGCCAACACCAGTTGTTGAAGAGGCTGTCATTTCCCCATTGTATATCCCTGTCTCATTTATCATATATTAATTGACCATATATGGTTGGGCTTATATCTGGGCTCTCTAGTCTGTTCCATTGGTCTATAGGTCTGTTCTTGTGCCAGTACCAAATTGTCTTGATTACTGTGGCTTTGTAGTAGAGCTTGAAGTTGGGGAGCATAATCCATCCAGCTTCATTCTTCCTTCTCAGGATTGCTTTGGCTATTCAGGGTCTTTTGTGGTTCCATATGAATTTTAGAATGATTTGCTCTAGTTCATTGAAGAATGCTGTTGGTATTTTGATAGGAATTACATTAAATCTGTAGATTGCTTTAGGTTGGATGGCCATTTTGACAATATTAATTCTTCCTATCCATGAGCATTGGATGTGTTTCCATTTATTGGTATCTTTTTAATTTCTCTCATGAGTGTTTGTAGTTTTAGAGTATAGGTCTTTCCCTTCCTTGGTTAGGTTTATTCCTAGGTATTTTATTCTTTTTGATGCAATTGTGAATGGAATTGTTTTTCTGATTTCTCTTTCTGCTAGTTCATTGTGAGTGTACACCAATGCCACAGATTTCTGCATATTAATTTTGTTTCCTGCAACTTTGCTGAATTCAGATATTAGATCTACTAGTTTTGGAGTGGATTCTTTAGGGTTTTTTACGTACAATATCATTTCATCTGCAAACAGGAAGTTTAACTTCTTCCCTGCCAATCTGGATGCCTTTTATTTCTTTGTGTTGTCTGATTGCAGTGGCTAGGACCTCCAGTATTATGTTGAATAGAAGTGGGGAGAGTGAGCATCCTTGTCTTGTTTCCAATATTAAAGGAAAAGCTTTCAACTTTTCACTGTTAAGTATAATATTGACTGTGGTTTGTCATATATGGCCTTTATTATGTTGAGGTACTTTCCCTCTATACCCATTTTGTTGAGAGTTTTTATCATGAATGGGTATTGAATTTTGTCAAATGCTTTTTCAGTATCTATGGAGATAATCATGTGGTTTTTGTCCTTCTTTTTGTTGGTGTGGTGGATGATGTTGATGGATTTTTGAATGTTCTACCATCCTTGCATCTCTGGAATAAATCCTACTCGATCATGATGGATGATCTTTTTATGTATTTTTGAATTCGGTTTGCTAATATTTTGTTGAGTATTTTTGCATCTATTTTCATCAGGGATATTGGTCTGTAATTTTCCTTTTTGGGGTGTCTTTGCCTGGTTTTGGTATTAGAGTGATGCGGGCCACATAGAATGCGTTTCAATGTATTCCCTCTTCTACTCTTTGGAAAACTTTAAGGAGAATGGGTATTACACCTTCTCTAAATGTTTGATAAAATTCAGTGGTAAAGCCACCTGGTCCAGGGATTTTGTTCTTATGTAGCTTTTTAATTACCAATTCAATTTTGTTGCTGGTAATCGGTCTGTTCAGATTTTCTATTTCTTCCTTGGTCAGCCTTGAAAGGTTGTATTTTTCTAGAAAGCTGTCCATTTCTTCTAGGTTATCCAGTTTGTTAGCATATCATTTTTCATAGTATTTTCTAATAATTCTTTGTATTTCTGTGGTGTTGTGATTTTTCCTTTCTCATTTCTGATTCTGTTTATGTGTTTCCACTCTCTTTTTTTCTTGATAAGCCTGGCTAGGGGGTTAGGGGTTTATCTATTTTGTTTATTTTCCCAAAGAACCAGCTCCTGCTTTCATTGATTCTTTTTATTGTTTTATTCTTCCCGATTTTATTTGTTTCTGCTCTAATCTTTATTATGTCCCTCCTTCTACTGACTTTGGGCCTCATTTGTTCTTTTTCTAGTTTCTTAATTGTGATTTTAGACTGTTCATATTGTATTGTTCTTCTTTCCTGAGGTGGGCCTTTATTGCAACATATTTTCCTCTTAGCACAGCCTTTGCTGCATCCAATAGATTTTGTGGTGTTGAATTATTGTTGTCATTTGTCTCCATATATTGCTTGATCTCTGTTTTTATTTGGTCATTGATCCATTGGTTATTTAGGAGCATGTTGTGAAGCTTCCATGTGTTTGTGGGATTTTACATTTTCTTTGTGTAATTAATTTATAGTTTCATATCTTTGTGGTCTAAGAAACTGGTTGGTACAATTTCAATCTTTTTAAATTTACTGAGGCTTTTTTGTGGTCTAGTGTATGATCTATCCTTGAAAATGTTCTATGTACACTTGAGAAGAATGTGTATTCTGCTGCTTTTGGGTATAGAGTTCTGTAGATGTCTGTAGTCCATCTGTTCTAATGTGTTGTTCAGTGCTTCTGTCTGCTTACTTATTTTCTGTCTGATTGATTTGTCCTTTGGAGTGAATAGAGTGTTGATGTCTCCTAGAATGAATGTATTGCATTCCATTTCCCCTTTTAATTCTGTTAGTATTTGTTTCACATATGTAGGTTCTCCTGTGTTGGGTGCATAGGTATTTATAATAGTTATATCTTCTTGTTGGATTGACCCCTTTATCATTATGTAATGTCCTTCTTTGTCTCTTGTGCCTTTCTTTGTTTTGACGTCTATTTTGTCTGATAAAAATACTGCAACTCCTGCTTTTCTCTCCCTATTAGTTGCATGAAATATCTTTTTCCATCCCTTCACTTTTACTCTGTGTATGTCTTTGGGTTTAAAGTGAATCTATTGTAGACAGCATATAGATGGGTCTTGGTTTTTTATCCCTTCAGTAACTCTATGTCTTTTGATTGGTGCATTCAGACCATTTACATTTAGGGTGATTATCGATAGGTATGTACTTATTGCCATTGCAGGCTTTAGATTTGTGTTTACCAAAGGTTCAAGATTAACTTTCTTACTATCTAAGAGTCTAACTTAACTCACTTAATATGCTATTACAAACACAGTCTAAAGGTTCTTTTTTCTCCTCCTTTTTCTTCCTCTTCCATTCTTTATGTATTAGGTATCATATTCTGTACTCTTTGTCTATCCTTTCATTGATTTTGGGGATAGTTGATTTAATTTTGCATTTGCTTAGTAATTAACTGTTCTACCTTCTTTACCGTGGTTTTATTATCTCTGGTGAGAGCTATTAAACCTTAGGAACACTTCCATCTATAGCAGTCCCTCCAAAATATACTGTAGGGACGGTTTGTGGGAGGTAAATTCTCTCAGCTTTTGTTTATCTGGAAATTGTTTAATCCCTCCTTCAAATTTAAATGGTAACCTTGCCGGATAAAGTATTACTGGTCCAAGACCCTTTGCTTCATTGCATTAAATACATCATGACACTCCCTTCTGGCCTGTAAGGTTTCTGCTGAGAAGTCTGATGATAGCCTGATGGGCTTTCCTTTGTATGTGATCTTATTTCTCTCTCTGACTGCTTTTAAAAGTCTGTTCTTATCCTTGATCTTTGCCATTTTAATTACTATATGTCTTGGTGTTGTCTTCCTTGGGTTCCTTGTATTGAGAGATCTGTGCACCTTCATGGCCTGAGAGACTATCTCCTCCCCTGGATTGGGGTAGTTTTCAGCAATTACCTCCTCAAAAACACTTTCTATCCCTTTTTCTCTCTCTTCTTCTTCTGATACCCCTATTATGCGAATATTGTTCAGTTTAAGTCAGTCACACAGTTCTCTCAATATTTTTTCATTCTTAGAGATCATTTTTTCTCTCTGTGCCTCAGGAGCTGGAGTTCCTGAAGATCGTGGAAGTTCTCGACCTGCTGGGCAGAGTGCACCCAGACAATTTTGTCTACCTGTCCTTTCTCCTGAATAGTAAGCTCTGTGCAATTCTTGCCCCTTTAGCAGCCCTCAGCTTCTTTGTATTCCTCTTCTCTAATTTCTATTTCATTTATCATCTCCTCCACCATATCTAATCTGCTTTTAAAACTTTCCATTGAATTTTTCTTTTCTGATACTGTGTTCCGTAATGATTGCATCTCCACCTGGAATTCATCCCTGATTTCTTGAATATTTTTCTGTACCTCCATGATCATATTAATGATTTTTATTTTGAAATCCCTTTCAGGCAGATTCATGAGGTTGATTTCATTTGAGTTTTTTTCTGGGGTTGTATTCATAATTTTACTTTGAATCAGTTTCCTTTGGCGTTTCATATTTGTATATGGCACGCTCTATTGCCCAGAAGCTCTACTCTCTGGAGCTTCTTAGCTCCTGAAGCAATGTCAGGAGTCACAGGGGAGTGGTATTGGTGCCTGGGGGGAGGAAAGAGCTGTTTCCTGTTTCTTGGCTGCTATGCCTGTCTCCACTGCCAGAACCAGTGGGCTGAGCACACAGGTATAAGCCTCTGTGCTTTGCGTTTGTAGTTGCTGTAGATGGGGCTTCCTTCTGGCTGGCCTAATGCCAGGGTAGGGTTTGCCAGTTTGTGAACCAGGTGTGGCTCGCTGTGAGAAAGGCTCAGTAGGTTGTGTATTACAGAGGGTGTCCTTGGAGCTCTGTAGCCAGCCAGGGAGCTGGAGCTCCTGAAGATTGTGAAAGTTCCCAACCTGCTGGGTAGAATGCACCCAGACAATTTTGTCTACCTGTCCTTTCTCCTGAATAGTAAACTCTGTGCAATCTTTGCCCTTTTAGCAGCTCTCTTGCTGTTAGGAAGTCTCTCAGACTGCTCACCTTTTTTTGTCCCAGAGCAGCCAGATGTGGATCCCTGCTTTCCACAAGCAGCTGGAATCTCAGTCTCTCCAGGTATTCTGCCTGTCTTAGCTTCCCATTCCCCTAATCATGAGAGTACCATGAAAACACCATGAAATGTAGGTTTGTGCTCCCAGATCAGATCTCCAGAGTTAGATATTCAGCAACCCCAGGCCTCCACTCCCTCCCCACTCTGTTTCTCTTCCTCCTGCTGGTGAGCTGGGGTGGGGGAAGGGCTTGGGTTCTGCCATGCCATGGCTTTGGTACGTTACCCTGTTCCATGCAGTTTATTCTTTTCTCTAGGTGTATGCAGTTTGGCATAGTCCTCTTTCCTGTTGCTCTTTCAGGATTAGTTGTATTAATTATATTTTCTTATTATATGCAGTTTTAGGAGGAAGCCTCTGTCTCACCTCTCACACCACCATCTTTAATCCTCTCTCCCTTTAAGTCTATTTAGACACAAAAAAAGGAAATTGAGGAAAGAAAAATCACACCTAATATATTATAACATCATAAAATGCAGCTGTTCACACAATGAGCTTGTCTGTCCTTAGTTGGTCCAATGAAGAGTCATGCAGAAGGAGGGGCAAGGGTCGTCTTGAAAGCAACCACTAGACCTCTGCGGTGCTCAAAGATATTATTCACATAAATACATTGTACCTGGGATTTTGTGACACAAGGACACGTTTCAAGGTAATTTTTAGAAAGTTTTGAGAGATGGTTGCTGTATCACAGATGTGTGCTCTTAAAGTTATCATCAGACCATTGTTGACATTCTAGAAAATTTAATTGTTAATTAGCTGAATATTCACAGGTATCATTCATACATACAATGTGAATGGCAAAATTATTTGTTTCAGTTTCTCTATAATTTGCATCATTTTTTTGAAATCCATGTGGAGTACAAACCCCTAAAACTTCCCCACTGGATTTATTTTAATAAGCCTAAGAAATCAGTAGCAACTTGCTAGGCATATATTGATGAAATCTACTGAACATTTGGCTCTTGCTGTTCTCCTGTAAGGGCTTGAAATTACTTAAAGAAAACAGAGAATAAAGTTTGCCAGGATGAACAAATACTCAGTGTTGTTAAACAGCACACAGAAATCCCCTGTAATAGAAGATTCTTCATGTTTTGAATGTAGTCCTCAGAAAGGAAGAGGTAAGGTTAGAAACGGAGTTATTGTACTTCCAGCAAGGCCCCCCTCATATGGCCAAGTCCTGACTCTACCAACAATAGCAAACAATTTCATCAGGGAACATATGTAATGGATGGGGTGACATGGGGGCTCGAGGGTGACATGGGGAATTTCTGTTTGAGATCCACAGGCCCTGGAAGATCCAGTATTTTACATCTCACACAATACCAGACTTTGAGATCCATTGCTACGTAGAGAAGGAAACAGAAACTCTAGATTTAATAACACCATGTAAAATGCTTGAACCACCTTGGCACTTTAGTTATCTGGGTTGGTTTGGTTGGTTTTGGTTATTTTTTTTAAATAAAGCAGAAAAATTGTGTCATACCTGCTAACTTGTGGCATACACAGTAAACGTTTGCTTTTAACCAGCTATCTGACAGAAAGGTGAGAGTCTTAAATTGAGAAAAAAATTAATACTTTTTGGAGTTTCTACTTTGAAGGGCTTTGTTGTCTCAAACACTGGATCTGTCATGGATGAATGTTTACCACAGAGACACACACACAATTCACACACAACACAATGTTGTCACATGGGTATCTATTTGTAGCCCTAATCTATATTGCATAAATGCTGGTGATTACTCCAAAAATAGCCGTTATTTAGATCTTACTATATGCCTGACACTATTCAGTGGTTTAGGTATATTAACTCATTCTTCCCAACAACTGTATTACAATCAGATTAGTTATGCAATAAAACTAAGGTTTAGGGAGGTTAAGGCACTTATTCAAGTTCACACTACTAATAAGTGGAAAGCCAAGCCTCAAACTCAGAAGGCAACCTCCACAGTCTACAGTCTTGCCACTATTCTGTCTCTCACTGTGCTAAACTGCTTCTCAGCAAGATTGTGAAAAGACATAAGCATATACTCCATAAGGTAGTCCTCTGAGTAGTAGACAAGAATTAAGACTGGGCTTTTCCCACAACAGGAACTGTTTAAGTGCCACAAGCCATATTGTGAATATTATCTTGTATGCTGAGTGAGGTCAGAGCCTCAGCTCGACCAAACTAGGATGCGTCTGGGCAGGATTCACATTACTTATGCTGGGTTGCACCATTAAAACAGGTTCTCAAAATCGGTGGGTCAGTTCAAGATTCATTTAAATTTTCATATATTCATTTGATTTAATTTTTAAAATTGTATCTGTCCTGCTGGAAAATTAGATAACTAACTTAAGAGATTCCCCATCCCCTATCCTCTCCCATTGTCTTCTCTTCCCAAAGAACTGTAACTCTATACTGAGCACAGAGCACGGAAGATTGAACACCTGGATGGTCTTCCTGGCTCTTGCTACCTCACCTCGGCCAAGTAATTTAGCCATCTTGACTTCCTCATCTTGGCTTGACTTCATCATCTGTACATTGTAAGGATTTCTTCCAGATCTAAAACCTTCATATTCTAGCCCACTACATCCTTTGTGAACATTTCCACAAATTCCATGGACATTGAATAGAAAAACAAAAACTTAATGAGAATAGGGATCATGTTCATCTTTGTCACCACTGCATCTTCTAAATTTACCATCCAGTAGGTGGTCTCCAAATATTTGATGAATATTGGGAAATTTAAAAATATTCCACATACGTAACAAACAAAACTAAAACTAAAATCCAGTTGTCTCAGAAAGAAGCTCTGTATTTGGATCAGTAAATAGGAAATAGCCAGAAATATTTAATTCACAATTTATGCATTTTTGAGAAAGATCTGAGGGTTCAGGACATACTATCCCAAGATATGGCTGGCGCCTTGATATACTGAGTATATTAAGTTGAAGGAGTTTGAGAAAATGGCAAAAATAGGAAAGTCACCCTGATCTACCTACCTTGCCCTTCTTCCCTGAAACAGATCATAAGACTTCCCCGGGAAAGGTACTCTCCCTGGAAAAGGAGGGAGGACAACTCTGGTGTCTCTCCTTATCACCAGAGACAGGGAACTGGGGGGCCAAGAATCTGCACAGACTTTCTCTGTACAAACTAACACTTATCTTCCTGGTTACTTCTTCACTATTTACTAATCCCAGCCAAAACCCCTCTGTCTTGTCAATCGTTCACAAATTTATTGTTTCATTGTTTACGAGATATAAAGAAGCTTCTTGCTCTAGTCTCTTTGGATTTTCATTTTTAGGAAGGCTCCCACACACATGAAAAAATTCAATAAAATTTCTATGCTTTTCACCTTTTTATCTGTCAGTTTAATTTTCAGACCCAGTCAGGTACCCTAAGGGAGTCAAGGAAAACTTTTTTTCTCCCTTACAGATCTAATAATGAGCCTTTCTTCTCAGATTCAACTTTAAAATGCTTGCAAATGCCTTTGCTTGCCCTGTAGTTTTTATGTAGTTCATTATAGCCTGAGCCTGAGCATTGCCCATAAGTACATCTCATACACCTAAGAGTGCTGTTACATCGCTGTCCTTACTCTTACAGCACAAGCTCACTCAGTACAATGGAAAACTAAAATACTATCTAGAATTATGCCTTGTCTTTTCAGCAAGCATGTGCCTCCCCAGAATCACACTTTGTAGACAGCTGACCCAATTTGATCTGCCATCATTAAACTTGGGCACACGTACACATACACACTTATCATTATATAACATTATTATTATCTTGGGGACCCAAAATGACCAAGGATGAGATGCTACAGAGCCTTCAGTTTTCTGGAAAGTTTCTAGGTCAAATATAAATAATTACTACCTACTTTTTTGGGCAGGTATTTTGAATCAGAAATTATTAACTTGTGTTGCATTTCTTAATATTGTACATAATTTACTTATTATGGTTGTTGCTAATTTTCTGTCTGTTTCTCCCCAACTAGAATGTAAACTCTGTGAGAAATGGAACTTTTTATGTTTTGTTTACTAATGTATTTCATGCACTATGTCTGAGATATTATAAGTGCATCAGAAATATTTGTTGAATGAATAAGCAAATGTGAAATTCTAACCATCAATTTAAATAAGTTTTATTACAAAACAAAACTCTAGAGATACCTCGTCATCTTTGGTTTTGTGGTTTAACAAGTTCAGGGCCCTTTGTCTCTGAGATTTCTTTGGTCTTGCCTGCGTGTTGGTTGCCTTGTAAGTTGCAATATGGCTGTTGCTATTCCAGGTATCTTATCTGTGGTCCAGGTAGAAAGAAAGAGAAAAGAAAAGGAAAAAAAAAAAAAAGAATAGATTTCCCCAGAGAATAAAATCTTTCTTTCCTTTCACCTCCCCTGTAGACTTCCACTAGTTTAAATCTCACTTGCCAGAACTAAGTCATATGGTCAAATTCAGGTATTGGGAACCTGAGAAAGGGGAACAGGGTTTCCATAATTGATTTAGAACAATAATGAATCACCAGCTTTAGATGAGACCCTACTCAGAGGACCCATTAAGTTGCATCTAAGGGCAAAGAGTATTGGGGATGCAAAGAGAGTCTGCATAGTCATGCTCTCATGGAATTACGACCTACTTACTGAGCCTAGAGTAATACAGAGAGAATAAAACTATATAAAAGAAGACACAAAGTACTTATTTCATTGATATTCATAGAAAAGAAATAATTTATGTGATTTGCTAAATTTATAAAGGTATCATAAAAAAGGTAGTTCTTGAGTTTGTGTCTGGATATAGGTTAAGCTAAATCAGAAAGACATGAGGGTGAAGGTGGGGATAGTGTTGGGGGTGAGAGGCAGAAAATCGACTGCATCATAAATAGTGATAAAATTCATACCAATCAGTTGTATAGCAGTCAGGTAGGTCATGGCAAAGATTTATACCTTAAGGAAATATGCTGCAGAAAAGAGAGGGAAAACAAACTATAAGCCACTTACATCTACTGAAAAACTTTGGAGCTTTCTTTTATGGACACAGTGGGACAATAGTGAACTAATCTTTTTTCATTATAAGGAAGAAACTGGGGCCTGGAGATGCTGATTTCTCTAAGGTCACATGGTAGCTTTAATGGCCAAAATAGGATTGGAATTAAGGTCTTTTCATATTATCACCACATATCCAAAATTTCATTTTAGCATGAATATCTTCCCTTGAAAATTATTACCAAATAGCAATGTGTTATCACCAAATAACAAGATCCTATTATTCTCATCCTGGCATTACTGTGTCCAATTCTAGTTGAGTTGCTAGTAAGTAACAGAAATTTGTTCAAGATTTAGATAGGCCATAGTAAAGAAGAGTGCTCAGACATGTATCAACAAAGTCAGGGGGAAAATTGGATTAGAAAAGGTCAGTGTTTACACAAACTGAGTATAGCTTTGGCTGTTGTCTGGACATCTGTTAAATCTAGAGCTTTATATCCCAGAAAAATATTCAATTATCAAAAGGGCATCCACTCACCAGCTTCACTTTGTTAAGATTTTCTAATATCTGAAAGTCATAAAGGTTACCATACTTAAAAAGATATTATTGAACATTACTGTGCCTTCACAGAAATTGATCCTTTTACTATTTATTTAACTATTCATTCAATTGAACTTACTGAGGAGAACTGTACGGCAAATATTTAAATGGCTCTTGTTGGAAACAGAGTGAATCAGCATAAGTAGGCTGGGAGCTTCACAGGCACAGTCTGCAAACAAATATTCAAAATAAAGAGCCCAATTTTACACACAGGACACCAGCTTCAACAGTCCCATCATCAGCCAGTCCTCCTAATTCACATTGTTTGGGCTCAAGATGTATAAATGTTCCATTTTACACTTAACAGCAGCCACAAAAGAACTAAGAAACAAGGAAGGGGAGGGCAGAGGAAAACCCAAGTCTGAAGCATTAGGAAATGAAGTCACAACCCAGCTTTCCTTCCTGACCTCAGGCAAATGATTGACTTTGGAGCCGACAATGACCTGCTTATAGCTATTTAGAGGGTCAAGTGCCACCTGGTTTCATGTCATTGAACACACAACAAAGCACAGGAAAAAAGAGGCTGAGGTATTGGGGGAAAGGTACATATCAAATTACATCCTGCAATCTAAATCTTTCCCAAACAAATGTAAATACTTAGATGCATCTGAATCATTCATTTTGAAAACCCAACAGAGCCTTTCCTGGACAAGTAGGAAGCATTAAAGCAACAATAACTCCTGCTTTGCTCAACTGATTTTCAAGATTGAGCTGACAAAACTGCTCTTGCAGAAACCTGGCCTTGCTTCCTTTCGCCAACAGAATTAAAATGTCCCTCCTGGTTACAGTGGCCAAGAACCACAGCAGAAGGGCTGTGAGATCCCAGCAGCAGTGAGGCACCCAAAGCCGAAAGGTCTGTGTTAGAGGGCCTTTTCGATTTATAGTATTTATTTATACTATTAGAGTGATTTTATTTATAGTATTATGGTAATTTTCAGATTGAGCTAATCGTCTGACAATTAGATTGAGCTCATCACCTGTAACTGTGGCTCACCATCACATAGCCACCAACTCCCTTAGCCTTCCCCCAGTTACACAAGTAGAGTTAAAGGTCTCAGGTTTCCTTCAATTGTATTCTCTTGTTCATTCATTCTTAACTCACTCTTCCTTCCTCCATTTATCCATCCAACAAATTTTTATGAGTAGAACAGGCAGTTATGATGCTAACTGATGATGATGTGAAAGACAAAATATTTTGTACAACTAGGTAGCCCATGCCCTAACATTTATGGAAACAGAGGTGGTGGAGCAGACTGGGTCAACTGAAATTTTGTCTAGTGGAGTTAAGAAGCCTCCAGTGGATCGTCTTTGAGAATCAGTGGAGGGGAAGATAAGAATTAACCAGGAGGAAAGAGCATTCTGAGAAGGGGGAATGTAAGTATAAAGGCAAATAAGCACAGAAGGTCTTGGTATGCTCGAGGAAGAGTGAAAAAGTTCAATATGCTTGGAAGGTAGGATGCATAGGCAGGGATGAAGGGGAAGGATTAGAGAGTGACCAAAGAACTGGAGGAAATAAGACCAGTAAGGTAGGTCACTGTCCAAATGTCTTCTCACCGACTAGTTTCTTAGTCCAATGTGATATGGCTTCACCCCTACCACTCCTCTGAAACTACCTTCTTAAGATTGAATACAAGGACAATTTTCAGGTCTCATTTTCCTTATCATCTAAGTCAGTTGTGTACCAAAGGCTGGGCAGTGAGAGTAGAGTCCATCTTGAGTACAGGCAATAAGGGGGTGCATTTTCTGTAAAGATTTTAAAAGTAATAATAAAAACTTACAAAATTTGGTCATTTTTTATTATCACAATGCACCATCAATTCCAACAATATAAGTATAAAATACTCCTCCCCAAAACTATTCTGTTGATCTAAGTTCTATGAAATCGCTGTGGTTACTATTGCATTTTAATACTATATACATGTTACTATTATTTATGTATATTATAGTATGTTACATGTTTATATGTGTATGTATACAAAATTAAAATAAGCACACTTTTATTATTTGTCCATTAACAAATATATTCTACATGAAAGCTAATTTCAGGAGTCTTCAGTTATATAGTTCCCTCTAGACACACAGGCACTCAGCTACGCCTTTTCATTTCAAGAGTAAATCCATATGATTCAGAATCATTCGGGTTTGCTTTGGGCTGGTTTGTTTCTCCAGCCCTGCGGTACACATATTTCTATGTTTAATCAGTAGCTTCAAAATAAAACATGATGATCCAGAGATTGTAAAGACAAAGGCACAGAAATTGAGTTATTTTAATTCTGTCACTTTATGTTGCCACATGGTAGGGGTTTTTATTTGTATTTAAAATTGAAAACAGCAAAACAGTGTGAACTGTGAGGTGTTATTTGCTTGGGAAGTACAAATTTTAATCCTCACATGAAATAGTTCACTAAGTTTAAAAAATATCTTTAAAGCTAAAGTGTTCATTTTAAATTAAAGAGCAAATTGAGAAAATGAAGATGATTACTGATTCCTACACATGATGATTGAAAATAATCTTGCAATATGAAGGAGGGACTCCTCTCTGAGTATTAAATACACTGGATATTGTTCAAGTCATGATTCAGTATTTGTGACCATGCCAACCTTTTTAGACTACTCTTTTCTTTGGGCTTCCAGATACACACTCTCCCAGTTTTTCTCCTACCCAGTAGTTTCTTTTGCAGTATTCTCTTCTTTTCATCCCTTAAACACCATACTTCTCAGGTTCTGTCCCAGGTGATCATCTCTTTTTAACTTACAAGTTTCCCTGAGCAATCTCTTTGGCTCCAATGGCTTCAGTTATCAAACAGATGCTGACAACTCCCAAATCCATACCTTTGGTCTAAATCTCTTTCCTGAAATAACTTGTGTACCCAAGTATCTGCTGAACATCTTCTCTTGAACATAACCTAGACATCTTAAATTCATTCATCTGAAACTGAGCTCATTCACTTCACCTGCTACTTGTTGAAGCTTGGAAAACCTTGATTTATCCTCCTCCTTTTCCACTCCATGTCCACTCAGTCACCAAGGCTGACAGTTGTCTCTCCTTAGTATCTCTTTCATTATCCAGGTATCTGCTTCTTCACTATCACTATCAGTACCTTGGCCACTGTCACCTCTTACTACAATAGCTCCAAGAGACATCTTGCTCATTGTAGACAGCTTGTTCTAAAGGGTAAATTGGATCACAACACTAACCTACTTAACATAATTTAATAATGTCATTTATTTACAAGCTATAAAGAGGTCTCTTTTTACCTCCAAAGCCTCATCTCTCAGCCACTGTGATCCTATTTCTGTATTTTTACTATATTTCAAGTTATACTCTTCCTCCAAACTACTGATTATACTGTTTCCATCCTCTAAGTTC
This sequence comes from Smutsia gigantea, assembly GCA_032199065.1. Taxonomy (NCBI): domain Eukaryota; kingdom Metazoa; phylum Chordata; class Mammalia; order Pholidota; family Manidae; genus Smutsia; species Smutsia gigantea. The sequence continues at coordinate 42,079 of JAVSCE010009351.1, read as the reverse complement.
CAGGAAAATATTATTTCTTCTGCAAAGCCTAACTGCCAGTCAAGTTTAGGTTAGATGCTTTCCTCTTGCAACCCTATCAGAGTACCAACTGGTAACTGCAGTTTGTCTGTCTTTCCTACTTGTTTTTAAACTAGTTAGACTTTAAGTTCCTGAACAGCAGACACAAAACCCCTCTTATTACTCATTGTACTTTCAGGACTTTACTCAATGCTTTCTAGAGTGGGCACTGACACATGTTTTGTTAAATGAATGAATATATGTATGAATCGTTTTTCTCCTAGTGAGAATTTCTCTACCCCATGGATCATGGCTGCTTTGTCTATGGCTTACAGAATCAATTCTTCCATTTTGGCTTGCTTCATTCCTAGAAAACTTTTCCTATGCTCTATTATTTATAATCATATTAATGATTTATTTCAGAATATATTGCAGTATAAAAAATGACACATGCTAAATAAAATCTGGCAGGTTTTTTTTTTTCACCCTCAGGAAGGAGATGTGGATGAGAAATAAGTTTAAAATCCACTATGTGGACATGGAATGCAAGGCTTCTGGCCAACCTCAGACTCGCCCTTTCAATTTTAAATCCACTTACCAACAGATGATCATTTAAAATCTCTCTTGGTTCTGAGCATCAAGGCAGAGTGTATAGAATGCACCTTTTCTGATTCCAAATGAAGAGATATACAAAAATCACCAAAATCAAGGACCTTCGTGAAGAAAGGATGATGCCTTCATCACCAGAGGGCCCAACTAAAGTCTAATGCCAATAAAGAGAAAGAAACAGGCCTCATCATATTCTCCAGCCAGTACAACCTTCCCTTCATGTTTATATTCAGCAACTGCAGCTGCCTCCTGGTCTGTTGTTTACGTGAAGATGACAGGCAACTGGATTCTCTGGCCCCATGCTGGCCCAAGGCCGAGCTGACAGCAGCAGGTAACAGGCACCTGGATGGTGCTCCCACGGCCTGTCAGGGGCTCTGATCAGCTTCTCTTAGCTGGCAGATTTTGAACAGTGGGTATGTTCCAAATGTGTCAGGGCATATTTTTCAAACATCACTGCAGATTCATTTGTTATGTCTTGTCTTTTTTTAGACTGTGACAATAAAGGGACATTTTTAACCAAGGAAAGGAAAGAGAAGCTAGTGTACACTGATGTTTTATGACATGCTAGGATCCACAGTGAGATTAACCTATTTCTTTGAGATCTTTGGGGCCCTATTATCTGTGACTTCTTATTATTTTCCTTTCTATGACTGCAATTATGTCTCCAAAGGGAGAGGATTTTCAAAATACACTTTCATGTTTATATGCTCTGAATTCTGACATACTTCAAAGTGTGTATCTAAAGGTGGACTTTGAGGAAACACAGGGCTCTGTACTCTGCTCCAGGTGTTGTGTGTGTGTGTGTGTGTGTGTCCCATTTAGAATATAAATACCTCAAGCACAAGAATCTTCTTTGCTTTGTTATTCTCTACAGGACAGTAAGAACTTGATATGTAACAAATTTTCACCCATACAAAAAAGACAAAGATCTCTAATGTGTTTTGTACATGCTTACTGGAGCTTGTTATCTCTGGGAGTTAGAGTGCATACAGAAAGGACAGCTTTGTACTGCAATGTTTAACCTATTCTAGAAGACATTTGAGGTGCAGAAGCTTAAAATTGACTACTTTGTATTTCATATATTTCCTATGAAGCAGCAAGTGCTGTATAAATTGCCTAGGACTGGTGTAACAAATTACCATGAATTCGGTGAATTAAAACAAACAGTAATTTACTCTCTCCACTATTCAGGAGATCAGAAGTCCAAAATCAGTTTCACTGGGCCAAAATTAAAGTGTTAGCAGGGCCACAGGTCCTTCAGAGCCTCAGGGGAAGAACCTGTTCTTGCTTCTTCCAGCTCCTGGGGGCTTCTGGCTTGCCATAGTTTGTGGCTGCATCACTCCAATTTCTGCCTCCTTGTAACATTATTTTCTCTTCTGTCTGTGTCAAGTCTCGCCTCTGCCTCTCACATAAATAAGAACTCTTGTGATTGTATTTTATACCCATATGGATAACCTTTGGTAATCTTCCCATCTCAAAATCCTAAACTTAATCACATTTGCAGATTTTATTTTACCATATAAGGTGACATTCGTAGGTTCCAAGGAATCATTTGAAGTTTCAGAGGCTCATACATCCAGTGTAGGCTCTCCGTGTGACCTGGGCTTCCTCACAACATGGTGGCTGGGTTTCTAGGATCAGTGTCCTAAGAAGGAGAGCCAGGCAGAAGCTGTACCACCTTTTATGACCTAGCCTTAGAAGGCACGCAACATCACTTTCATTATGTTCTATTCATCAGTGCAGTTGCAAACCATGGCCAGTTATCTCCGAAAGGAAAATAAGACTCTACCTCTTGATGGAGAGGCAAGGTTTTGGCATCACAAAATAGTTTGTGGCCATTTTTTGGAAAATACAGTCCACCACACAAGGGCACAAGCTATATACAGAACATAATATTGACAAGGTAAAACAAATATTGAATTCCCAGCAAATTAGAAGAAAGTTATATTAACAGAGATAACTATTGTATTTACCTAGAATTATAGGTAATTTTTATTTTTCTTCATTTCTGAATTCCCCATAAATTTTATGAGTAAATAAATACAATTTTAATGGGTGAAAATATAAGCATCCTTTTTAGAAAAGAGAACATGAGAACAGCACTTAATGCATTGTCATATATAACACATTATGTGATCCTAGCAATACTCCACTGGGCAAGAGATGCAAAACTTATTTTGGGACCAAGAACCTGAGACTAAGACAGGTTCACTGCTAGTTTGTGGTAGATGTAGACATCAAATTCCAGGCTTTTGATCCCAAAGTTTTCTTTTCCATTGTAGCATAGTCCTCATGGTTTCTCCTTTAAAATGGGTTGGAAGTTGCGGCCAATATACCTACAACCTCTAGGGAGAGTCTCTTCTGCCATCTTCTTGGTCCTTATTACCACAATGATAGAAAAATGATTCCTTTTCCCTGTTTATGCCATTTCTGTTGCTCTAGAGGTAAGCTTTGGGAAGAAGGAGAATTTAAAAAACCCTTAAGAAGCTTCAGAAAAGGTTCTGGGCAAAAAGAATGCGGGTGCGAAAGCTTGGAATGGGGACTTGGGAAACTTCTGTTGTCCTGGAGAACAAGCAGGAGTACAGGGATGATTTGAGCTCCTGCTGGAGATGGGCTCGAGACGCACAGGTAGGAACAGGTCTTGATTTTGACCAATGTGATGCTGAAACAAGAGAGATGAGAGAAAAGGAAGCAGAGATGACTTTCCCAAGGATGGCAGTTTCTGTATGGAAGAGAAGTTTCTAGGGATGTACTAGTAAAAGAGTCAGTAAGGGGGCTGGTAAGTCAAACTGCCAGCAAGTGTTGGGAAAAAAAGGTGTGTACTTAGCTTAAGAATTCAAGAGCAATTACATGAATTTGAAATGACCTAAACCAAAATTGTCTTCTGAGTTGAAATTTGCTTCAAAATATGTTAAGGTTCAAATGGAATATACCATTTTGGAAAGAGAAGAAAGGCTTTTATCAAAAAAATAAACAGAAATAATAAAATGAGGAGTGTATGTGGATATACACCATGAGTGAATATCTCTCTGCTGTTATACTGAACACAGATGAAAACAACTCATTCTCATTCATTTTGAGTCCTATAGTATCAACAGTGCCAACCACCAATCACATTCTGTATCTCATGCTCAAACTCCTGCTAACTTCCTTACAGTAAGCCTAGAGAGTTTGTGTTACAACCTAAGCCTTTTCCTTTGGGTTAGTGAACATTGCTTGAGCACTTAAGACTAGTTAATTTTAGCTTCTAGCTTATTGTCTATAGTCTGATCAGGGAAGGCAAACATGAAAATATAATCTAATAAAGTTTAGTGATAAAAAGAGCATTGATCTATGCTCAGGCAAATTGAATAATGAATGTAGATATTACAGAATGCTCTTCAATATTTCTAATTCTTCTTTTCCTAGGTACCATATGACTACATTTCCTGCTCCCCTGAAGTTAAGCAGACCAAAGCCCTTTTTCTGGTCACGCAAGGAAGTGTTAGGTCTTCTAAAAGTCAGTACTCAATTCACCATGTTCTTCCCTCTCTGCTGTGACAACCAATGACATTTCTAGACAGTGAAGGTTCTACCACCCTGGGATCCCAGAGTGAACAAGACAATGACAGAGGACCCTGCCAACTGAAGTTGGACAGGTAGCAAGAATATGAAATAAACCTTTGTGGTTTTCAGTCACTAGGAGTGTAGATTGTATGATACTGCAATGTTACTTAGCCTATCCAGATCGATACATCCAATGAAACTGATGGGCTTGGAATTGATGGTAAAAGATTTCTTGACTACAGGAATGGTGGAAACTTTGAATTACTGAAAGGTAAGCTCTGCCCTCTGAAAACATGTATCAAATACAAATGAAAGAAAACTTCTATCCACACAAAAACCTGCACACTAATGTTTATAGCAGCTTTATTCATAATTGTCAAAACTTTGGAGGCAACCAGAAAGGGTGATACATACATAAAATGGAATATTATTCAGCAATAAAAAGGAATGAGCTATCAAACTACAAAAAGGCATAAGGAAAATTTAAATGCATATTGGTTAGTGAAAGAAGCCAATCCAAAAAGGCCACATACTGTATGATTCCAATTTTATGACATTCTGAAATAGGCAAAGCTATAGAGACAGTGATCAATGATCAGTGGATACCAGGGGCTGGGGAAAGGTAGGGTAAGAACAGAGGTAGCTGGAAGGCTGAATAGGTGTAGCATAAGAAATTTTTAGGGCAGTGAAACACATGAAACCAAATAGTATGATATGATTACAGTGACTGACTGCATGTCATTGTACTAGCATACCTCAGAGATACTGTGGGCTTGGTTTCACATCACCTCAGTAATGCAAATATCAGAATAAAGTGAGTCAAATGAATTTTGGAGTTTCCCAGTGCATATAAAAGTTATTGTTACACTACACTGTAGTCTGTTAAATATCCAGTAACATTATCTCTTGAAAAAGAATGTACATACCTTAATAAACTATTAAAAATAACTATCATCTGGGCTTTGAGCAAGTCAGTATTTTTGCTGTTAGAAGACCTTGCCTCCATGTTCGTGGTGGCTGACTGAGAAGGGTGATGGTTGCAGAACGTTGGGGAGGCTGAGGCAATTTCTTAAAAGAAGACAAGAGTGAAGCTTACTGCATCACTGGGCTCTCCCTTCCACAAATCATTCATCTGTAGCATGAGATGCTCTGATAGTGTTTCACCCGCAGTAGGACTCTCAGAATTGGAGTCAGTCTCTCAAGCCTGGCTGCCATCTGCTTTCTCAGCGAAGCTTGTGTAATAGTCTAAATTCTTTGTTGTCATTTCAACGGTCTTCACAGCATCTTCACCAGGAGGAGATTCCACCTAAAGAAATCCCTTTCTTTGTTCATCCATAAACAGCAACTCCTCTTCCGTTCCAAGTTTTATCATGAGGTCATAGCAGTTCAGCCACATCTTTAGGCTCCACTTGTAATTCTAGTTCTCGTGCTATTTCCACCATGTGTGCAGTTGCTTCTTCATGTAAGTCTTGTATGCCTCAGAGTCATCCATTTGGGCTGATCAACTTCCTCCAAACTCAAGTTCATGTTGATACTTTGACCTCTTCCCATGAATCACAAATATTCATAATAGCATCTGCAGTTTTCCGGAAGGTTTTCAATTGCCTTTGCCCAGATCCATCAGAAGAATCACTGGCAAAGTACACAAGGTACTTCTTAAATAATAGGACTTGAAAGTTGAAATAACGCCTTGGCCCATGGGCTGCAGAATAGATGCTGTGCCAGCGGACATGAAAACAACATTAATCCCATTGCCCATCTCCATCAGGGCTCTTGGATGACCAGGGGCGTTGTCAATGAATGTGAAAGTTTGAAAGGGATCTTTTTTCCTGAGCTGTACGTCTCAACAGTGGGCTTAACATATTCAGTAAACCAAGTTGTAAGCAGATGTGCTGTCATCCAGGCTTTGATGATCCACTTAGAGAGCACAGGCAGAGTTGATTTAGCATAATTCTTAAGGGCCCTAGGATTTGCAGAATGATACATGAACTAACCTTGGCTTCAGCTAAAAGTCACCAGCTGCCTTGGCCCCAAGAAGAGTCAACCTGTCCTTTGAAGCTTTGAAACCAAGCACTGACTTCTCTCTAGCTATGAAAGTTCTAGATGGCATCTTTTTCCAATAGAGGGCTGTTTCATGTATGTTGAACATCTGTTGTTTATAGGGTAGCCACCTTCATTCATTATCTTATCGAGATCCTCTGGATAACTTGCTGCAGCTTCTCCATCGGCACTTGCCCCTTCACTTTGCACTTTCATGTTACGGAAATAGCTTCTTTCCTTCACCTTCATGAACCAACCTCTGCTAGCTTCCCACTTTTCTTCTGCAGCTTCCTCACCCCTCTCAGCTTTCATAGAATTGAAGAGAGTTAGGTCCTTGCTCTGCATTAGGTTTTGGCTTAAGGGAATGTTGTGGCTGGTTTGATCTTCCATACAGACCACTAAAACTTTCTCCATCTCAGCATAAGGCTCTTTTGCTTTCTTTTTATTTGTGTGTTCAATTAGAAGGACACTTTCAATTTCCTTCAGGAACTTCTCCTTTGCATTCAGAACTTGGCTAACACTTTGGCTCAAGAGGTCTAGCTTTCAGTCTATCTTGACTTTTGACATGTTCCTCATTAAGCTTAATCATTTTTAGCTTTTGATTTATTAAAGTGAGAGAGGTACACTCTGCCTTTAACTTGAACACGTAGAGGCCATCATGGGTCATTAGCTGGCCTCATTTCAATAATGTTGTGTCTCAAGGAATAGAGAGGCTTGAGGAGAGGGAGAGAGACAGAGAGAGAGACAGGGGAATGCTGGTTGATGGAGCAGTCAAAGTAGATATAACATTTTTCATAAAGTTTGTGGCCTTATACTGGTGCAATTCATGATATCCCAAAACTGTTACCATAGTAACACCCCATTGAAAGATTATAAGAATTTTCAAAGTGTGACCCAAGGACACAAAGTGAGCAAATTATGTTGGAAAAATGGCACCAATAGACTTGCTTGACACAAAGTTGCCACAAACCCTTTTTCATAAAAAATGCAACATTGCAAAGCACAATAAAGCAAAGTGCAATGAAATTAGGTATGCCTGGGCATTCATCAAACACATATGATACAAAGAGGAAATCCCAATGAAAACTATGGACTTTAGTTAATAATAATGTATTAATATTGGTTCATCAATTTTAACAAATGTACCACAGTAAGGCAAGATACTAATAATAAGAGAAACTGTGAGGGGATGGTTGTATGGAGGGTTATAGGGATATCTGTACTTCAACTATTCTGTAAATCTGAAACTTATCAAAAAATTTAAATAAGAAAGATAACAACAATGAACAATTTTACTAAGTTAAATTTCAAAGCATCATTAATGTAAGTTATTACAAGTTAAATATGTGATGGTCAGTAGTTGCGTTGAAGTTGGTCTGGTGGGTTCAGTGTGGAACATCTGTGGGCAAGAAGAGTCATGAATCTGAATATTATTCCGACAGGACATGAAAAAAATGAAAGGAAGTTTTTGGAGAGAAGAACATTGATTTAGAGAAATTATGATTAATGGCAGGGAGGAAAAGAGTTTTTCAAAAAGCGTGTGATTTAGTCCTCAGAGCCAGAAACATGCCATCTTCTGGATAGAAATAATGATGCTAAAGCTGGTGACCTTGGAGGAATGTGGTTTTGAGCACATTTATTTGATGATCAGAAATAAGATAAGTAGGAGGGATCCACTTTGGGAATGGAAACATGAGGAACTCTGCAAGCCCATCCCCAGCAAAACAAAGTAACCAGCAAAAAGTTATTTTTGAAGAATACTCTGAAAGTTTTCCTAAAGACACAATAGCAAATGAAGAAACATTTATGCAAAAAAATCTCTATTAAATCTAGGCAAGAACAGTTAGAGTGTATGGCATTTGAGCCATACCTGTTCCTTCTCTCTTGCCACAGCTTAGTGTGATGGAAGCTCCACTCAAGTTGGGTGTGGCTGAGAAGATGAGGATCCCTCTCCCCAGCTCCCAGTTAAAGGTATTAGTATCCTTGAAAGGGATAAGTCAGCAGCATTTCTCATCCCCTGCAAAGCTCTGTTTCAGAGGTTAAATTCCAAGTGAGTGCCCCTGAAAGTAAAGGACTCCCTTCCTCTACCCAGCTTCCACTCTAAGGACAGACAGTCTACCCTAAGTGAGGCAGGACAGGAATACTTCCCTTTGATTATCCTAACTCCAGATCACTCATAGGGCAGAGGTTCCCAATCAGAAATGTAAGCTGACAAGACTGGAGGTTCTTACTCTGAGAGAAACAGACTCCTCTCTCTGCTTCAGCAATGTAGTAGTGGCTCAGAAATTATGCCCAAGTGATAAGGCAGGCCGTAAGAACTGAGAGCTCTAAAGCTCCTCCTTCATTTAGAACAAAGTGTAAGTTCAAGTGCAAAGTGTTCTGAAAAATAGTGAAGGTTCTTGGTGGTAAATCATTGAGAGGAGGCCGACAGTGCCATGTGAACAATAAGCTAAACCACAGGGCAGCTAGTTTACCAGAAAGAACCAGGAAAAGAAATGTCTAAGAAGAGTTCTTCTGGGAACAGACAAATCTTAAAGACTGGCATCAAAAACTACTTTTGCAAAAGAGCACAAATTTAACTGGATCAGACAATGAAACTATTTGTGCCCAGAGCATTGTCAACACAGCAATAGAGCAAGGAGCCAGGGGAATTAGTGGGGCCTAAGAGCTGGGTCTCACAGCAAAGGAGGCAGACAGTTTAACAGAGATCAGAGTAAGAGACAGCATAAAAAGGCCAGCTAAAACCAACATCATACCAGGATGACTGTGTTGAAATTAATGAAGATCTAAATGTATGAGAAGACATCATATTTTCATGGGTTGGAAGAATTAATCTTGTTAAGATGATGTACTCCCCAAATCGATCCAGAAATTCAACACAATCACCATCAAAATCCCAGCTATCATTTTTGCAGAAATTAACAGTCTCATCCTAAAATTCACACATAAATTTACAAAAATAAAACAGTAGCCCAAACAATCTTGAAAAATAACACGTTTGGAGGACTCACAGTTTCTGATTTCAAAAATGACTACAAAGCTACAGTAATCGAAATGGCATGGTACTAGCCTAGGCTAGATCGGTGGAATAAAATTGAGAGTCCAGAAACAAGCCCTCACCTTTAGAGTCAATTGACTTTATACCCTCATGGTGCTTGCATGGCAATATCCAAACCGAATTTTGGTTGGTTGTCCTGTTTTTGAATGACTACAACAAAGTTCACAGCACAATTATTCATAATAGCTAAAAATGAAAGCCATCAACTGATAAATGGGTGTGACATATACATGTGATGGAAAATTACTTAGCATTAGAAGAGAATGAAGTACTGATGTATGCTACAACATGACCAAAAGCAGCTCTTCAGTGAGTACTGTACTGTCACATTCACCTCGTGCATCATCATCATTTTAGAAAGCAGCACTTGGACTATTCAAAAACCCTTCGCTTCTTGGAATCTTCCCACATTACACCAAATTACAATTTGGAGCAAAAGGAGTCCTGGAGTTCAACTTTATTATGATCACCTCACCCTTTTTGCTAATCCTTAAGGCCAGTTGGGTAAATAAGCCTGTTTTGATGGTGTGATTGTTAGGCTGCTGTTGAATTTGGTTTTGGGGATAAATGTTAAGCTGCTAAGGCCCCTTATCACTCTATTTCATGGTTTCATAACCCAGTTCTTCAAGTCTATAACCTTATCCAAGGATGAAGAGATGCTGGGAAGAATGATTTTGTATGTCTAGACTCAGTAGGAACTTATCTTTGATGAGAATGTAAGAGTATGATTGTTCTCTATTAATAGAGTTAAGATTAGAAGCCTTTTTGATTTACTCAAGCTAGGAAAGAGTTCATAGGAAGAGAACAGCTTCAAGGAGAGTACCCTTTTCCTCAGCAAAACAAGGGATACTGTGCTTCAAACTTCTCCATCCAATCTAAATACATCTAGCTATCTCCACGGTCTCTCTCATTACATAAACACCCACTTGAAACTGTCTTTGAGAGACAGTCTTGAAGACAGTGATTTCCATCTACTTCTTCCCTACGGGCTTATATTGGCAGAAATCATAACAAAACATGCTTATCAGTCCTACTTGGCTAGGGAAAGTTCAATTATTCCATCCCTATTGCAAACCAATTTTCTTATCCCAAATATGCTCTCTCCATATTTCAACTTTTCACTGCCACTTAGACATATAAGCATGATTTTAACCAAGACCTTATTCTGTCTTTTGGAGCTTGGGTATAGGAAACGTAGTTTTTCTGGTCAAGTAAGATGCAATGGTTAAAAGTTAAAACATTTCTTACATTAATTTTATGGTATCAGAATAAAAGGACACTCATCTCTCAGCCCAATTCCACACATATGAAAGATGAGCTTCTATTTTCACATCAAGTTAATATACTTTTAAGCACCTATTGAATCACTGAACATATGTACTACTTTTCTAATTTCTTCAAACCTGGCAATTTGGTTTTACAGCTAAGTTGCCACTGCCAAAACCCTCTAATGAATGGTCATGCAAGTGGACTAGTTCATATGTGGCACTTGTCTCTTCCATTTCCTTACCACAGGGATCCAGATTTCCTTGAGAATCTCAACTAGCCTAGTGCTAATTTCAGCTCCAACCCTGGTGAAGGTCTTGTTGTCAAGAGATAGTTGTCACACTCACAATGAAAGCACATTCTACGTGGGTTTGATTCTGGATAGTTCAAGAGCATGTAGTAGTCCTCTGGAACATGAGGTGAGCAGGAGAGACCATGAATTCCTGTCTCAGGCCTATTTCAGCACAGTAGTGTTTGAAAGGATTGAAAGCTTTCCTGCTAAAAGGCAGTTTCTAAGACACTGCTGTTTGTAGGAAGATATGGAACAACAGGTTAATTAGTCCTTTTATTGGCAAAAGCCCCAGTTCCTATTCTCCTTTCAAAACCAGTTAATCTTATCAGGAATTTCCTAGCAGACAGCATTTCTGAAGAATAGAGAAGGCAGAAGGGAGAGTGCCTGGGTTGGACCACATAGATCATGAGCCCTCCGGCTAGAGGTAGCTGGAAGATTAGCCATTGCTTTAGGCAAATGGATGCATCCCTACCTTATAAATTACTTCAGGCCTTATACCAGGGAGAGGAGGCAGCCTTTCACAGTGAGTGTGAAGAGATTACCCTTCATTCATTTTCTGACTGGATGTACATTTATTAACTGCTGTGTATCAGGATTTAGATTCGGTACTGAATGTAAGATTAAGGCACACTTCTTGTCTTTAGAAGGAACACAAAATATGTTAACAACTAGTGAGTGCACCAGATTTCTACACAAAGCATTATGGGACTGAAGAGGGCTGCATCACAGCTCTGCCAGGGAAATCATAGAGGGAGGGCTTCGAGGACTTGGTATTTGTTAAGTTTTAAAGGCAAACAGAGTCTGAGAATTGGGATAAGAAGGCAAAGGAGGGAAGTATTTTAGGCAGAGACTGTTACATGACTGAAGGCACTGATGCCACGAATGCAGATGTTCTCAGGAAAGTGAATTCGTGTTGAGAAGGTTTGAACACTGGAATGACTAGTGATGATTGGTAGTTAAGGTGTTAAATGGTGAAAGGAGCTGAAAATATGAAAATGCAGACAGGGCCAGAAGTGTAAGGACATACTACTGCCCTTTGCATACAAAGCTAGCTGACCCTCAAATGGGTGCTATACATTTTAGGATTTGCAGCTTGCTTATGGCAAGATTAGCTATGATGGGCTGTAGAGGTAAACTTTCCAGTCTTTTAGTTTTCTAATTATGAGAAAATCATCTAACTATTCACTCTTAAATTATCATTTATTTCTTATCAATTAGCTAAGGGAAAGAAAATACAATCTCAGACAATATACTCACCAAGAGGCTCTATTCTGTGGCTGTTTGTGTGGTTTTCCAAAAAAATACAGCTACACCTATATAGATGTTAGGCTATTCTTTTTCCAGATGTGATCGAGGTGAATGCTTATCAGCAACACAGGCAGTCCACAGGACTGTAAACTTTTCTCAAAGTTCAGAACACCTACCACTGAAGTTTGGTAGAAGCAAAGACTGGAAAGTAGAAGCTTGTCTATTTGTGACAATAAAAAAGGTAGTAAAATGACTGTTTAGAATGTCTTAAAATCCTCTTCCTCTGACTACAGAAGTGTATTATTGTACAGTTTGGGTTATAGCTAGAAAGGTTTATGTATTTGCTGTTATACCCTCAAAAAGAGGGCACTCTTTAAGTGCGACAGCACTTTCCCAGGACTGGAATTTGTAAGATTTGAATTTTATTTCCAATTATTCTGCTACTAAACAGAGTACACTAATTCTGGTTTATCAGAGCAGAAATCTTTAACTTACCTATGAAGATGGCACCTTTAAAATGCTGTAAATATTATTGTAGCAACTATTTAGATATACGGAATAATAAATCAATGCTAAATGATGCCAACAAATAGATTTCTCCTCCAACCCTTACAACTTTAGGTGTTTGATACTTCTCTAAGTTTTATAGAATAATTGAAAAATGGCATTCTTAACAATGAACATTTAAAACCTATTTTCTATCAACAAAAAGGTCACAGTTCAGTGATACCAGTGGTAGAAAATTTTCTTTTCAAAATTGTTTCTTTGCTAAGATTTCCACATTAACAAGCTTGAAATAGAACTTTGCAAAGCATGGGTGATCATAATCTGATCTATTAAAGACTCTGTATTTAAGTTACTGGCACTATCTTAATGACAAGAATTACTGAATAAAGGTTCTCTCCTTAAAAATCCCTCTTAGACAATTATTACTCAATGGATTCTTTACTCTTTTTCACCATATAAATCAATAACAAAACTCAAGAGATGGTTATGCATCTCTGAATCTCATGATGGTGTCTGTACATACAGCACAGTTTAACTTTTCATCCTAATAATGTAAAATAGCTAGATTTTTCTGTTACTACTAGGATAATGTTCAGGTAATGCTTACAAACCTGTTAGGAGCTGCAAAATTTTCACCGGTAGATTATAATAGACCTATTTTAGTACCAGAAAGTAGAAACTCATCTTCGAGAAATTACTTCTTTCTAAATTATTACTTAACATGTACTTGTAAAAATAAGTTTCCAGACCATCAGTTCATAATATAGTTTTTTCATTTTTGAACACTGTACGAATTCTTTTTCCCTTTGAAAATCTAGTGATCATTCTGTTTACACACCAAACAACAGATTCAAAGCTAAGTAGGACAGGCTATTGACTGATTGTCTTTTTGAGCTGTGTTTCAATTGTCCCATCTCTAGATACACTAACTTGCTGAACATCTTTGTTTTCGCCTTTGTTTTTCTGAGAAGGGTAAAGCATCCCTGAAGACTTATTGCTATTTTTATGATGAGAAACTTTTTATGTTTCTGGAAAACCTAAAAATGAGAGAAAGCCCACAAAATAACAGTCATTTCAAACCAAAGACAATGCATTTTTTTTCTCATTTATTCAAATTCACTGCAGGAAGTAAACACTAAAAGATTAAAAAAAAACACTGCAGTATGTACAGATTCATGACATCACATGAAGAAATTAAATTTCTAATAAAAATGACAAGTTATGTTACTGAGCAATCGCATCAAAATTGGTTGTGTAAACCCTAGAATTCATACCATGAATGGTGATGTGCCTGAATGCCAGTATGTATACTGGAATACTCCTGGTATATTACATTTCCAATGAGATTAAAAAATTCATGAGAGTAGCTGTGTGAACTCTTTATGTTGAAAAGTGGCTGACTTTATTTTAAAAAGTCTTAAGACCCTTGGATTTGAAGCACATTCTTTCACAAAGCTTAAACCACAGAAGTCATGTCCAGAAATGGAATACTGTCATGTTGGGATGAACATCTGATCTGACTTAAGACATTTTGCCAAATGCACAGATGCACAGGGTCCCCCATGCACTTTTCATGCAGCAGGTAATCACAACTTAAATAAAAAGTTTAATTTATACATTTGTCCAGACTTGCAACTGTATACATACATGCACGATTTTTAAACCTGTCTTGATTATATTTACACTTATACATGGAATATACAGACACCAAAGAGATTAAAAGGCTTTTCTGTTGCATTAGAACAATACAAAATATGTATTTTTCATTAAGGAAATCACTATTTACATCACCTTTAAAAACCAATTTTAACATCTTCATGTAACAAGTCAATATATATATATATACATATTATATATATATATATGTGTGTGTGTGTATATATATATATATAAAATATATAGTCTAACCAGTTTACTCTTCTGTAGGATGCAGCAGAGAGTAAATGGGTAATGCTGCCTTACTGATGTCAGTGATTGCTGTAGTACCCTTTCACAGATGACTTCATAGGAAGAAATTGTCTAGATATACAAAACAGTCCTTGAAAATGCATCTATGTGCATCCTTGTATATACATATGCAGAAACAAAGTGAATGTATGGATGTATGCCCTTTCTCACTGCTCTTCTTTAAAAATCATTCTAAACAAATTGAGGACAATCTCTAGTAAATCAGACATCAATCTGTAGTCATATTTATTTACATATCACATATCATCATTCTTGTAACTAACAACAAAACCAACCGACCAACCAATGAAACAAACAAACAACAATGCTGGCCCTTGTTCTTTCCCTACCTAAATTTCATCCCCTTGTAAAAACCCATTTTCCCCTAACCAAGGGGGAACACCAACATTTTCTCTAGCATGCCTCTAATGCTCCAGACCTTTCACAATGGCAGGAAAAAATGACTTGCTTAAAAAGCTCCTTATATAGTGTAGACAGTTAAGATTGTCACAGAGTAAATATGGGATGGAGTAGAATATATTCACTGGCCAGTGGAATTTTCATTTCAGAATAAGCATATGCCTTCATCTCTCCATGATGTAATGTAATATTCACTCCTATTTTATATGTCCAGGAACTATTTACAAACCATCTTGAGAAAAAATAATCATTTAGGGTTCTAGATATTAGGAAATACCACCCATTTTCAATATAAAAATCTTAGAAACAACTTCAAATAGATTTCCTTCTTATTGATAGTTGATTATATAACAATTTTTGATAGGTCAGTTGCTTATCTGGTACACAATTAAAAACAAAAATATCATCTGGTGAATGAACCATGGATTGTAAAAACTGAACTTAAAAACATGGACTTGTTTCAAGATTGAAAACTCATGTGGCTCAATAATATATCAAGTACTTTCAAGACAACATCAATATTTTAAAATAATAGATCCAAGAGAGTGTGTACAAGTCTGTCTTGTGTATGTGTCCTATGTATTTTTTTGTTCAGTCGATCTGAGTTTAGTGGTTTTCTTGGGTTTGAAACAAATACTTTTTTTCATCTTTGTCAGCATTCTTAGGACAATGATTTTAATGGAAATGAAGGATGTATTCAGGAGAAGTTTCCAAATCATCCTGGAATCACCTGAGTTTGTAAGTGGCCCTGTTATTCCACCCCTAAGGCTAATTACATAGATGTTAATCATTAGAACACATAATCACAGATTTTCCTGAGATGTTGAGCCAAATATGAAAGTTGTCCCCTCCACCCAATTTTTTGTCATAAAAAGTATTCTGAACCCTATTTCCAAAGGTCTAATGGTTATATATGAACTACAATATTGCAAATTTTGAGTTGATGTGTGACCATATTGGGGAAAATACAGGCATCAAAAAAAAATTTTTTTTTTTTACCATCTTGTGTTCTGAGAAAAGTCAAAATCAATGTGTTTCAAAGTTTAGTGAACAGAAGAAACATCCAGGGAGTGTGTTAAGATGCAAATGGAAGATTCACAGGTCCACTTAGCAAAGATTCTTATTCTGTAGATGAGATGTTGCCTAGGAATCTGCATTTTAAAACAAGTGCTCTAGATGATTCTAATGCAGATAGTCCAAGTTCAGCTTTAAGAAACTGTGGTCATAAGACTCACAAGTACTACACAGATGGTGAGAAGTAACTTACAAGAGATGGTGAAAACTGTCCAAAGAAAAGCCATTTTGCTTCCGTTACCTTAAAAATAATTTCTTAAATATTCAACTATTCAGGAAACTACCTGAAGATAAATGTTAACTTTCCTTATTTTGTAAAAGGAGGAATATTAATTTAGTAAAGTAGTTAAAATACAAAAGTGGAAATCTGCCTTTTATTTTTTAAGGGTCTATCAAATTTCCATCAGTTGTAATCAATTTTTTACAAGGTAGTACAAGGTTTAAAGAAATATATATTGAAAAGGACTTTGGTTGGGCAGATACATTGGGAACCACAAAACCCCTTCCAAGAGTTAAAAATAAATACGCTTTTTAGCAAAAGTGAAAAATGTAAGCATATTTTTTTGAATTTTTAAATTAGATAATAATGAGAAGTGAATTAACACTAGGTTTTTTTATTCAATACTTATTATTTAAAGAGTTATTTAACAATCTGGACTTTAAAAAATGTGTTACGTAGGCTGACTTCTGTAAGGCAAAATAAAGTACTCTAATAAAGGCAGCAAAATGCATTAATCCACAATGGATGGAGATTTCCATTTTAATTTATGCCTACTATTTCTGATTTTATAAGAGAATTTCATTCATAGGCTACTCAGTTGTTGTCTGATGCATACAGAAGTGTTAAAAGAACCAATCGCTAGTTCAGTAGTTTCCTCATGACATCTAACATAAAGCAAAAAGTAGTATGCATATTTAAACATCACCAGTAACCAATACTTTTCAAAATGAAGTTTCAATTATACCATGCTTTTCTCAAATCATGCTCTTATTTATACAGATCTCAAGTTCATACTAATTAGTTTTTAAAAGATCCAAAGCTGGATGGTAGGTACGTTTTATTCTGATTCTTTTTTTATTGTTAGCACATTTCCCAGAAGTCCATAAACTTCCCCATTTGCACTATGTGGGTAAGAGGCATTACTTCCCATATGGCTATTGTAAGGGCTTCTTAAATTAAAGAACGAAGCTTTAGTTTCTGCAGTAGGAAGTAACTCTTCTTTGACTGTAACCTGTGAAACACGTTCAGCAGATGAAGGCTCCCTCCAAATGTCCTTGTCCTGTGTCTCCCGACTGGTAACAGAACTGCCTCCTTTCTGGAGCATGTAATACAGAATTGGGTTAGTTTTGGTCAGTCTCGGAGAGTCTTTCTCATACTCATTCTTATCCACATCTGTAATAACCCATTTAATGGGTCCCTGCTCACTAGGAATGGAACCCCCATTCAGAAGCCCAGGTTCTGGCCTAGACGCCACACAGCCCAAGTGCTCAGGAAAAGAAGGACTCATGGGAGTTTTTACTACTCCTGAGTATGAAAATGTCCTATTATCCATGCAACTATTTGGCTGAGTGGAACTGTACATCAGTCCATTTAAAGAAGAAATGCTGAATTCAGGTTTGCTATTGGTCACATTATTTTTGTGTCCTTTCTTTTTACTCTCAACAACAGAGTTACTCCTGTGTTGGGACAGATCTCTCACACAGTTTTCTGAGAGAAGCAGCTGTTTCAGAACATTGAAGCTTTTGCTCTCTCTGGACCAACCCCTATGTTCACTTTCACTGCCTGAACCATGACTGGCAGGATATTTAAATTCAAGATCATTTCTGCCAAATTTCAGCTCCTGCTGGTTAAGCAAGGACCCATACAGTGCCTCTGGAGAACTGTGACTGGTTGCAGCATCGACTATGTTATTTTTCATCTTTTTAAATGGATTTTCTAATTGCTCAGTATAAAGCTTCCTTTTCTTAGGAACCATGCAAAGATTCTTTGATTCTAGAAGTGTCAGTTCCCTATTTCTTCTGTGACTGTTGTCCAGATCATCTGCCAAGTAACTCTCTTGATTTTGTCTCAGCAATCGACTTAACAGACCATTCTTTGAGAAGGAAAAATCCTGAGGTGAAACAGACTCCGATGTAAAGTCTTCAGACACTGGTAAGGCTGCTGTGCTTCTCTGCATGGGAGGAGCCATACCTAAGAATGGGGCGCCCTTAGCATCATGGCTCACATGCACATTTGTGTTATGAATATGTAAGTCATCACAAGGCTCAGATTTTATTTTTACCATCAGTATTTGTTCACTTAAAGCTCTGTCTGGATGTTCCTGAGTACTTTCATCTTTCAAAGGAATTTTCTCTTTCTTTTCACTTTTCCCTTTGTTGGGGTTTCCCAGGAGCAACTGAAGGACAGTGCGCCTTTCAAGCAGGTTTTCTATTGCAGAACCAGAAAGTCCTGATTCAGGACCTGTTGCTTGACTACTGAATGCTTTATTTTCTTCAGCAGCATTTGGTTTATTTGAGACCAGAGGGCTATTTAATCTATCAATCATACCTATAGGTTTATCTGGGTTTATATTCAGCAACTGTTTACTGGGTCTCTGCTCTTCCCCTGCTGTGGAAGACTGCATTCCACATTGAGCTAAATTTTGTAACAGTTTACTGGCACTGAAAGTTGCAGAGTTTTGTGCACCTTCATTCTGGACTGGTTTCTCTCCTTGTGATTCTTTGCTTTTTGTAAGGTCCATCAAGTGGTTAGATGCAGTGTTTGTTGGCTTTTCGGACAGAGAGCCAGAGGCATATGGTGGGGAATTCCATCTGATGACCAGAGAGTGCTGGGAAAGGTTGATGGGAGACTCTGCTTTGGTAGATGCAAGTACTGGTGGAGTGCTCACTGGAGGAGTCCTATCTGTACTGGGGCTTTCTATCACAGAAGTCCTCGTGTAATTCTGTGTACTGAACTTTGTCACATCACTGTATACTTCCTGAGGACTGTTGTTTCTTTCTACATTTTCTTCATTCTTATGGCCAAGTAGCAATTGAAGAAGTGTTACTTTCTGGTGTGAATTTAGCTTAGAATTCTTTGAGGTATCCTGATCTTCTTTGATATCTACATCAGGGACTTTTGGATCCCAAGTGTTTAGCAAGGACTGAGTTAAGTTATCCAGAGAAACAGGCTGGTCAGGTTCTGGTTTTTCGATTCGGTGTTTGCAAGACAAGTCTATGGGAACACAGTTGGAATAAGAACTTTCATCACCACTGCTATCATCTGTAAAACTAGGATTGTTATCTGAGTATTCATCAATAGTTGTAGGTGTACTGCTATCCTCAAAAATGCTTCCTCTCTCACTATGACTGTGTCCGTTCATTGGCTTAGGTGTGGTCTGACTTTTAAGAAGATGTAAAAGCAAACTATTATTAGCAGCTTGTTTTATATTGTTTCTTTCCAGTGAGTTCTTATACCCTGAATTTTTTGGGGAAGAAGGAACAATACTTGTTGGACTTTGAAATGCTGTACTTTTGCTAGCCATTAGTTTGCTTGATGTTCTTGCCTGACCATTCAGATGGCTTGACATTCCTTTTGGGAGCTGGAAACTGCCAACATCCTTCTGGCCGTTTTCTTGTAATCTGGCCATAGCAGCAAGTCTTTCACTTGCTGCCTGATTTGCATTTTGTGTTTTTAAAGCATGTTCCCGAGAATACTGCTGTAAATGTGCTTCACTTGAAAGGAGTAATGCTAATTGGCTACAAGCAACACTAGGCTTGGGTGAGGTGGCAGGACTAGCCCTTTTCTCCACCATGCTTGCAACAGCCTGTAATCTTGCAGCACATGACAAGGGTTCACTCACAACTTTTGTTCCACTTTGTCCAACATGATGAGGTGACTCTACAAACTGATCTCTGATTAGGTTTTTAGTTACATCAGGAAGATTGTTATCAGGCTTTTGCTCTTTAGCTTTACTTTTTTTCAACAAAGTTTTTAAATGACTTGATGCAACACCGTAGCACCTTAAATCTTTCTCTACTTTTAAAGAATCATGACTGAGGGCATATCCTTGTTCCTTGAGGCTCTGCCTAATTTGTTGTGACAGAGCAACAGTCTGTAGCCTAGAGCTGAATGACTGAAGCAAAGAGGCCAGCAATGTGCTATCCTGTTTGCCTTTAGGCACACTGTCAACCATGCCAGCCAGCAAAGCTTCCTTCTTTGCATTTAAATGCACGATGGAATCAGACAGCCTCTTCCTCTTCGCTGCATTCCAGTCTTCAGAAGACTGCAATAGTCTGGCTTTTTTAAGATGAAGCATGCCAGATCCCTGATATGTATGTGCACTGAGAACTGGACCATTACTTTGACAGGTGGGAAATGTATTACTAGAAATGTTAAAGTTCTGATCTTCTTCATTACGCCCAGCAGACTTTTTGTCGATGGCAGTACCTGATCCCTCTGCTGCCTGATGCATTAGTAATCCTTCTAGGTAAGTTAAAACAACAGAATCCTGGTGCACATCAGAGCCAAGCTCTTCTCCATGAGTCATGTTCAATAGAAGTATTTACAAGGGCTTGGTTTCTATTCACTTTCAAGAATGGTTTTCTGTGGATGAGTGATATATAACTTATTTTAATAAGTGAGTGTCAATTTATCACCTTCCATAGTAATTAGAATAAGATGTACTGTTACATTCCAACCAGGATTTCTCCCGGCAATGACAAAATAAAAGGCAGGCAAATTCCAATGTAGTCTGACCACGGAGCCGATCAACTCCTAAGCAAGAAGTAGAATTCCTTAACACACAGGTCTGAAGCAGCAAGCAGATATAATCCTTAGTGAATATATTGCTTCTCCTTCTTCATCTTTTGTTCCCCATTGAATGCAAATGTCAGTGTTCTAAAAAAATAAAAATAAAAAATTGTTAAGGAGGTACAGAACTAGAATTATACAATGATACCTATAAACAAAAGAATACAGTACTTGTAGGTTTACATGTGTACACACATATGCATTACAGCCACTTTTTTAGTGATATATCATCATTTGTATTAAATTGGAAATCTCTACTGGAAATCCTATGGATTAATCCATATTGTTAAAATAATCAAATCAGAGAAGAGAAAATACTTTACTGTTATATAACTGTCTTCCAAAGCTCACCAAGATTTTGAATTTTCATATGCACATTTTGGCAAAGTAATGTGAATGCTAAGTCTCCTTTAGAGCAATATGGCTCTATAAGGAAGCTAGAAGGAGTGTTCTTACATTACTGGGAGCTTGCAGAGAAAGGAAAAGAGACACATATGACATCTACTCATTTGATGAGTGTGACGTGGGGCTGAGGCCTATGGAACAGATTCACTTCTTACATTATCCTCCAAACCTCAGACATTCTACAACTAATTCATAGAATTTCTATTTTCAAAGAAATGGAAGCACTAACAAGTATAAGATTATTTTGTAGGCTTATACAAAATAATATGTATAATCATATTCATAAGCATTTAAATATAATTAATCACAAGCTTATTCACCCGTAGTTTTCACTATGACTATTAAAAACAGAAGAGACTGATCTTAACATGCTCATGAAGGTCTATCAAAAGTTTAACGTGTCTGTTTTTAAATCATTACTCATGTGCTCTATGTAGAAATTTTAATGTGAGGTTCCTTCCTAGCACATGCAGAAGACAGGTTACAAGCGAAAATGTAACTCTAAGTTTCTAGAACATTCTTAATATAAAATAACCTTATCCCCACACATGACACTTTTTTTGTATGACTTTGTTTATAAATATAAATAAATTAAAATACTACATGTAATGTGAAAAACTTTTTTCAAAGGTTTTAAAATGAAAATCATATATCTAAAAAAATATGTTAGGATACTTGCATCAATTTTTGGTTTAGGAAATATGGTTACTATCATATGTGTAAGTGTAACTGTGTGTACATTAAGCTAGTACATCATCCCATGGGCAAGAAACTGAAGGGAAGATAATTATTTCCAGAAAATTCTAAGTCAAGGTGGTTAATTTTCATTAATTTTTTTGAGAAGAAATTCTATGAACAGTACCAATTACATGAAGCTGTGAAAGGAAAGAGATTCTCACAGAAACCTGCTTCTAAATAAGATGAATTTGTAAACATAAGGTTGTGCTTACTGAGACACTGCTTCAGGCTGTAGTCAGTGACAATATCTACCACCATTCCAGAAGAAAATGAAATGACTGAGAAAGGAATTCTGAGACTACTTAAGGCCCGAATTCACTCAGATCCTACAACTAAAAACACTTCAGGGAATTGGGTGGGCCAAATTCTTTCAGGTAACTTCCTTTTCTATCCATCAAAATACTGAAGTGGAAGAAGTCATTAATATTCCTGTCTTCTTTTCCAAAGTCTTGCCTTCTCATTTCTATAGTATAGAATTTAGTTGAAAACTTAAAAAAAAAAGAAAGGGAGGCACAATACTTGCATAATGTACAGCTTATTGGGATCTATGCATATTAGGATATAATGTAAAATAGTATAGCCACCTAATAAGACTTAAGGTTAAAACAATTTAATTAAAAATTAGCATCAGCCTGGGTCATTTTATCAAAAAGACAACCACATTATTTTCGAATCACCAACATAGAGTTTGCTAGCTTTTTGATTTTTTTATATATATTACTAAAGAATAGTGTCAGATGTTTACCATTTTATAGGCATACCTCATTTTACGGTGCTTCCCAGATATTGCATTTTCTACAACATGAAGGTCTGTGGCAACCCTGTGTCAAGCAAGTCTATTGGCACCATTTTTTCCAACAAGCACCTGCTCACGTTGTGTCACTGACACATTTTGGTCATTCTTGCACTCTTTCAAACATTTTTGTTATTATATATTTGTTATGGTGACCTGTGATCAGTGATCTCTGATGTTACTACCGTAATTGTTTTGGGGAACCACAAACTGTGCCCATATAAGATGGTAATAAATTGATAAATGTGTGGGCTCTGACTGCTCCACAGACAGTCGCTCTGTCTCTATCCCTTTCCTTGGGATTCCCTATTCCCTCAGACACAACATTATTGAAAGTAGGCCAGATGATACTCTACATAGTCTCTAAGAGTTCCTGTGAAAGGAAGAGACACACGTCTGTCCCTTTAAATGAAAAGCTAAAAATGATTAAGCTTAATGAAAAAGGCATGCAGAAAGCCAAAACAAACTGAAAGGTAGGCCCTCTTGAGCCAAATGTCCAAATTGTGAATACAAGAAAGAGTTCTTCAAGTTGAGGGAAATCCAGGGAACACAAATAATAAGAAAGCAAAAGAGCCTTATGCTGAGATGGAGAAAGTTTTAGTGGTCTGTATGGAAGATCAAACCAACCACAACATTCCCTTAAGCCAAAACCTAACGCAGAGCAAGGACCTAACTCTCTTCAATTCTATGAAGGCTGAGAGGGGTGAGGAAGCTGCAGAAGAAAAGTGGGAAGCTAGCAGAGGTTGGTTCATGAAGGGGAAAGGAAGAAGCCATTTCCATAACATGAAAGTGCAAAGTGAAGTGGCAAGTGCTGATGGAGAAGCTGCAGCAAGTTATCCAGAGGATCTCGATAAGATAATGAATGAAGGTGGCTACCCTATAAACAACAGATGTTCAACATACATGAAACAGCCCTCTATTGGAAAAAGATGCCATCTAGAACTTTCATAGCTAGAGAGAAGTCAGTGCTTGGTTTCAAAGCTTCAAAGGACAGGTTGACTCTTCTTGGGGCCAAGGCAGCTGGTGACTTTTAGCTGAAGCCAAGGTTAGTTCATGTATCATTCTGCAAATCCTAGGGCCCTTAAGAATTATGCTAAATCAACTCTGCCTGTGCTCTCTAAGTGGATCATCAAAACCTGGATGACAGCACATCTGCTTACAACTTGGTTTACTGAATATGTTAAGCCCACTGTTGAGACGTACAGCTCAGGAAAAAAGATCCCTTTCAAACTTTCACATTCATTGACAACGCCCCTGGTCATCCAAGAGCCCTGATGGCGATGGGCAATGGGATTAATGTTGTTTTCATGTCCGCTGGCACAGCATCTATTCTGCAGCCCATGGGCCAAGGCGTTATTTCAACTTTCAAGTCCTATTATTTAAGAAGTATCTTGTGTACTTCGCCAGTGATTCTTCTGATGGATCTGGGCAAAGGCAATTGAAAACCTTCCGGAAAACTGCAGATGCTATTATGAATATTTGTGATTCATGGGAAGAGGTCAAAGTATCAACATGAACTTGAGTTTGGAGGAAGTTGATCAGCCCAAATGGATGACTCTGAGGCATACAAGACTTACATGAAGAAGCAACTGCACACATGGTGGAAATAGCACGAGAACTAGAATTACAAGTGGAGCCTAAAGATGTGGCTGAACTGCTATGACCTCATGATAAAACTTGGAACGGAAGAGGAGTTGCTGTTTATGGATGAACAAAGAAAGGGATTTCTTTAGGTGGAATCTCCTCCTGGTGAAGATGCTGTGAAGACCGTTGAAATGACAACAAAGAATTTAGACTATTACACAAGCTTCGCTGAGAAAGCAGATGGCAGCCAGGCTTGAGAGACTGACTCCAATTCTGAGAGTCCTACTGCGGGTGAAACACTATCAGAGCATCTCATGCTACAGATGAATGATTTGTGGAAGGGAGAGCCCAGTGATGCAGTAAGCTTCACTCTTGTCTTCTTTTAAGAAATTGCCTCAGCCTCCCCAACGTTCTGCAACCATCACCCTTCTCAGTCAGCCACCACGAACATGGAGGCAAGGTCTTCTAACAGCAAAAATACTGACTTGCTCAAAGCCCAGATGATAGTTATTTTTAACATTTAATTAGGTATATACATTGTTTTTCAAGACATAATGTTATTGCAGACTTAACAGACTGCAGTATAGTGTAGCAATAACTTTTATATGCACTGAGAAACCCCAAGATTCATTTGACTCACTTGATTGTAGTATTTGCTTTATTGGGGTGACGTGAAACCAACCCCACAGTATCTCTGAGGTATTCCTGTGCTTTGGAACATTTAGTTAAAAATATCTAAATGTCCCACTTGTTCATTTTTTCTTTTGTTTCCCTTGCCGGGGGAGATAAGTTCATGAAGAAGTTGCTCATGTTTATGTCCAAGAGATTTTTGTCTATTTTTTTTCTAAGAGTTTTATGGTTTCATGACTTACATTCAGGTCTTTCATCCATTTTGAGTTTACTTTTGTGTATGGGGTTAGACAGTAATCCAGTTTCATTCTCTTACATGTCAACACATATTTAAAAATTGGACTTATTTAGACATTTGCAAGTAATGTATTTTAAAAGTGGAATATTTTAATAAAATATCGTGATGCATTTGCTTCTCAGTGGATGCATAGGTTTGCTGCTAACTTCCACAATGATTTTATTAGAGCCTGTGTATGTGTCCATTTAAAGATACTCAACATTCTGTTCATAAACCAGATAAGGAGGACACTTTACTTATATAATATATGCCTGTTAAATGATTTCTGTGTAAAGGGAACAGAATTATCCAAGACATTTGGTTTATATAGAAAAAGAGGGACCAAAGAGAGTAAGAGTAAGGATGGGGCACAAAAAAAAAGAATGAAGAAATTAAAGTCTCACAAATTTTGCAACTATCATGCAGTTTTACAAGAAAAAATTTAGTTTATAAACTGAAATAGATTATATTAATATCCTGTCTTTAAACATTAGGTTTTTAGATATGACAAGCAATGTAAAGAAAAGTTTCTTAATGAACACTAAAAATACATACATATTAAGGGGAAAAATAAAATTTACCCACTGATAAAATACAAGCTGACTGAAAATGTTTGTTTCAATGAAGGTGTTATTTAAGTAGAGTGGTACCATAACATTTAGTGTAACATTCAATATACCAAGAAGTGACTTATATTTTGATTTTAGATTTACCATCATACATCAAAACCAGCTTTTTACAATTTTAATTAATTCATTTAACCTTCCATATACCAAGAAAAACAGTCATTCACTAATTACCACTGGGTCCAACAAACATTTTATTAATATTTAAGTCAATTTATGAATAATTTACAGAATGAGAATGAAGGAATAATGTTAAACAACTTCATTAGAATTTTAATTTAAATTCACTAGAATTTACAGATAGCAAACCAATTCTTAATTTTTATTTTTCTGGTTTTTAAGGACAACATATCCAAAACGGGCAAGATACTTTGAAACTGATAAATTATCAAGTGTCATGGATGTACCCAGAAATATCTTGTCACTACCGATTTCCAGATTTCAGATACGTTTGTGTCTAAGAGGTTGTAGCTTTATTATTACTTTTGGGTCTTTTTTTTGTACTTGTACAATTCAAAGTGTATTGGTTTGAAAAACTTCAACAGCTCATATGGAGAGAAGTCTTCCTTGTTTTATAATTGCAAAAAGTTTTTTGGATTTATTAACACCAATTACAATGACCGCTACAATGAATTATTTCGTTTCCATGACAACTATTTTCTTTCAATTTCATTTATTACACATCAGCCATCAGTATTTGTCCACTTATGAACTGTTTCAAATAAATTTGAGAGTGCCAATATCATAAAAGAAGAATGAATATTGCCATACATTGTTTGAGCAAAACAGGGTGGTTGAGGTTCTTGTCATAAAACAGAGTGATGAAGTCCTTCCTTTTGTGCAACTAAGTGGATAAAAATCCTGTATTTTCTTTTTGTCTCTAGAAGTTATATCATTATAGTAACATTGTGAAGGGATCGATGTTTTAACTGGTAATCATTCCGCAATATATATCCATATCAAATCATGTTGTGCACCTTAAACATACACAATGTTGCATGGCAATTATATCTCAACAAAACTGTATGAAAAGAGAACTATATTGTTCACTCATTGATTCCTGAGCTTGAGAAAATTCATCTATGATATTGTCATCTAAGGAAAATCTTCAGAGATGGTGCTTAAACAATATCACCATCATCATTCATGTCTAGAGTGCTATTAGCAGCCTCTACATTCATCCTCTGATTCTCTAATTGAAGCATCTTCCTATGCCAACTTTTTCTTATCTTTCTGACGTTATTGATGGAAAATGAAAAATACTGAATTCTCTGTTGTGTTTACTAAAAATTAAAAACTAAAAACAATGGAAAGACTACAAAGGTTGTGTCTCCAGACTTTCTTTTTTTACAGTACAGTATTAATGGGCTATGCAATAAGACAACTTATGATACAGTAATACAACTTATTCCACTACTGCATCAACCTTCTTGGTACTTCCATTATTTTCCTTTTGGCCTATTATTTTAATCTTTCTTTGGCACAGTTGGAAATAAATGAAGAATTAACTCCCAAGATCATAAAGTGGCAAAATGCTTAAAGATATAGGAAAATTAAGATCACTAAGATATAAAAATTTGATTTATAAAAGGTTCCAATGGACACATGTGGTAATAGCAAGATACAATGTTTCCTATAAAACACATTCATCAAAACTTTAAAAAATGAATGAAAGTCATGTTAATCCTTTCCACCAGTATGAAATTTTAAAAACCAAAACCAAAAAGAAAACTAAAATTGGGTCCAAAGAACCCTGATAGTATACCAAGGGATAATGCATTTCATGGCAATTTAATGAAATTCATGTATTACTACTTTATAGTGTTGAAATTATAAACTGAATCTTTCTTTCGTTAAGTTGAACTTGTCTATAAGCATAAATATACCTTTAAAATTTTACAAAATGTAGAGTTTCTTGGTCCACCAGTACAAGTTAAAAAAATTATTGTTATGGTAAGACAGAATTATTTAGAAAATAACATAATCAAACTAAATCATGAAGAATGCCATGGAATCTTGACCATATGCATAGACAGATTTTGTTTCAATGCATAACTAGTTTAGTGAAATGCCTAGAATACTGCTTGAATTCAGTTTATTTTTTAAAAGCTACATTTTCTTTTCTTTTAAAGTACCTGAAAAATATGAAACTATGTTGAAATGAAACTTTTTTTCACAGCTTTCATAAGTAAGACAGTTGTAAATAATTTGCATATTAGCAGTTCCCAAATGGGTCTTAAATTAATTTAAGTAGTTAAGCCACTTCCTCTGCAATGTGTTTTGCAATTTCTATTTGAAAATGATTTATTAAACAAAGGGAAAGTTTGCTGAATTTTTAAATACTTTTTTTAAATGGCAATGTCCAAATAATATTATACTTGGATAAATGAAGGATGCATCTAACAGGATTCTTTTATGTGGGATTAGTTTTGGTTGAGAATAAACAAGTGTTGAGAAAGGTCTTTCTCCCTGTTTTTAAGGAAAAGATTCAGTATTTTACTGCAATCAAATTGTCGATTAAAAACACATTGCAATGATTAAACATTTATGAAGTCACTTTGTATGGTATAAATTATATCTAATGAGTACCTCCTAACTTCCAATTGTTTCCACGATATCTCCTCCAATTTCTTCTGCATTATTAAGTAATACGTTTCTGAGTATTAAATTTAAAGGTATGTCTGCAATGATGCTTTAATGAACACTTGAATTCTTGGTGGTGGTTCCTCAAAATGAAGAAGTAATCAAAAGGCTACTTAAATGAACCATTCAAGAATAATTCCTACTGGACAATGTTATCTAAATTACACTGTGGATTATTTTAGGGATGCTTTTTATATAAAAGGATAAGAAAACATTAAGATGTTTCATTAAGGATTAGAAAAATAATATCTAAGTACAATTAGATTCCAAAATAACTGAGGCAGTTATTAAATAATTCAGAAAACTCTTATGTTCTACAAGGTGAGACTTTGAAATAAAGTTTTCAAAGTTGAGCAGTAAATAAAAACCCAGGAAAAATTTATCAAGAGGATGTAACACCAAACATTTTATCCAGATGGATGAGATTAACTTCCCTTATCAAGAGCCAATAAAAAATTAGAATACATAAACCCAACACTTTATTTCTCAGAACAAGATTGGGAAAGCAGCATTTCAGGTGAGCAGCCTGGGAATTCATTGAAAAGTCAAGACTACAGTGAGTCCTCTATTATAAATTAAGTTAGTTTTTGCCCAAATCAACAAAGTTATAAATGAAAAAGGAGACATTATAACTGAAACCAAAGAAATTCAAAGGACCATAAGAGGCTACTATGAACAACTATATGCCAATAAAACTGGACAACCTAGAGGAAATGGATAAATTCCAAGGAACATACTACTTACTGGTTGAATCATGAAGAAACAGAAAATATGAATAGAACAATTACTAGTAAGGAGATTGAATAAGTAATCAAGAATATCCCAACAAAGAAAATCCTAGAACCAGACAGCTTCATAGGTAAATTTTACCAAACATTTAAAGAAGAATTAATGGTTGCTTCTCAAGTTCTTCCAAAAGATCAAAGAGGAGGAATACTCCCCAACTCCTTCTTTAAGACAAGCATTATACTGAAACCAAGACCAGAAAAGAATACCACTAGGAAAGAAAACTACAGGTCAGTATCCCTGATGAATACAGATGCAAAAGTTCTCAATAAAATACTAGCAAACTGATTAGACAAAATTCAGTATCTCCTCATAATAACTCTGAACAAATTAGGCATAGAAGGAACATATCTCAACATACTAATGGCAATATATGACATATCCACAGCTAACATCATACTTATCAATTGTGAAATGTTGAAGGTTTTTGCTCTAAGATCATGGGCAAGATGAGGGTGCTCACTCTCACTACTCCTATTCAACATAGTACTAGAAGTCCTAGCTAAGAGAAATTAGGCAAGAAAAAGAAAAAAAGGTATTAGCATTAGAAAGGAAGAAGTAAAACTGTCTTTATGTGCAGATCACATTACTTTATAGATAGAAAATCCTCAAGACTGGACCCAAAATGCTGTTAGATATAACCAATGAATTCGGTAAAGCTATAGGATACAAAATTAACATGAAAAAATCAGTAGCATTTCTATACATTAATGAATTTTCTGCAAAACAAATTGATCTCATTTACAATAACATCAGAAACAATTAAGAATAAATTTAAGGAGATGAACTATCTCTACTCTGAAGACTGATGAAAGAAATTAAAGACACAAACAAATGGAAAGGTATCCCATGTCACAGACTGGAGGAAGTAATAATGTTAAAATGCCAATACTACCAAAGCTATCTAGATTCAATGCAATCCCTAACAAGATTCCAAAGGCATTTTTTAAATAAATGTAAAAAAAAATAGATAAAAACTTCCCCAAATTTATATGGAACCACAGGACCCTGAATAGGCAAAGAAATCCTCAGACAGAAGAAAGCAGAAGGCATCACACTTGCTGATTTCAAGCTTTACTATAAAGCTATAGTCATCAAAACAGTATGGTACTGGCATAAAAACAAATTGACCAAAGCAACAGAATTGAGAGCCCCAAAATAAATACAAGCATATACAATCAACTAATATTTGACAAGGGAATAAAGAATATTTAATGGAGAAAAGACAGTCTTTTGAATAAATGCAAGTGCTGAGATAAGTGGAAATTCACATGTAAAAGAAGGAAACTGGATCCATATCTTTCAGCTCTTATAAAAACTGACTCAAAATGGATTAAAGGCTTAAATGTAAGACCTGAAACCATTAAACTTTTAGAAGAAAAAATTGTAATAAAGCTCCTTTATATGGATCTTGGTAATGATTTTTTTGGATATGACATCTAAAGAACAAGCAACAAAATAAAAAACAAGTGGGACTACATTAAACTAAAAGGCTTCTGCACAGCAAAAAAACAAAACAAACAAACAATACACAAGGTTAAAAGACTGTGTGGGAAAAAAAACTGCAAACCATGTATCTGATAAGGAATTAATATCCAAAACATATACAGAACTCATACAATTCAATAGCAATTAAACAACCCAATTAAAAAATGAACAAAGGACCTGAACAGACACTTCTCCAAAGATTTATGAAAGGCCAACAGGTAAGGGCAAAGATGCTCAACCACTAGTTATTAGGGAAAAACAAATTAAACCAAATGAGATATACTGAGATATTTGAGATAAGAGATATATTAAAACTAATGATATACTTCATGCCTGTTAGAATGGCCATCATCAAAAAGAGATAAATGCTGGCATGAGTAGAGAAAAGGGAACACTTGTGCAGTGTTGGTGGGATTGTAAATTGGTATAGTCACTATGGAAAACAGTATGGAGGATCCTCAAAAATTCTAGAAATAGAATTACCAAACGATTCAGCAAAATTCCATTTCTAGGAATATATCCAAAGGTAAAGAAAACACTAACTTCAAAAGAGATCTGTACCCCTGTGTTCACAGCAACATTATTTACAATAGCCAAGATATGGAAAAAAACCTTAGTGGCTATTATATAGTAATCGATGAACAGATAAAGAGGTTGTGGTATGCATGTGTGTGCATACATACACATATATATGTACACACACATATACATATACACACGTACATACACACACAAGGAAGAATTATTCAGCCACAAAAAACAAGGAAATTCTACCATTTGCAACAATATAGATGGACCTTGAAGGCATTAGGCTAAGTGAAATAAGTCAGAGAAAGAGAAAATTGTGTGATCCCACCTATGTGCGGAATCTAAAAAACCCCAAAACCAAACCAAACAAACTCAGAAAAAGAGATCAGACTTGTGGTTATCAGAGGCAGAGGGTAGTAGGGGAGGAAATTGGAGAAAAGTGGTTAAAAAGTACAAACTTCCAGTTAAAAGATAAGTAAGTAGTAGGGATGTACTGTACTGTATGATGACTACAGCTAACACTGCTGTATGATACACAGGAAAGTTGCTACAAGAGCAAATTCTATGAGTTCTCATCACAATGAAAAATTCTTTTTCCTTTTTCCTTTTCTTTTAATTCTATCTGTATGAAAAGATGGATGTTAGTAGAACCTACTGCAGTAATACATTTCATAGTATATGGAAATCAAACTGCCTTTTTTAATGGGTTATGCCTTAAACTCAGACAGTGATATATGTCAATTATTTCTCAATAAAATTGGAAAAGAAATTCTATTCCAAGTGTTCCTAAACATTTGAAAAATGAATCACGGAGTTATTTTGCCTAAAATATTATAAATATTGCTTGGTATTTATTTATGATCATAACTATGTTTTGAGTCCATTTCAAAATTGTTCTCTATATAAATGTAAGTAAATTTATTAGAACCAAGTGTAACAGTGTTACCACCACTACAACAGAAGCATAATGAAGAAATGACAGAAATGAGAAATAAAAAGATTAGCTTTTGAAAAATATCAAGGAATAAAGAAACATTTAATTGTTGCCATTTCACAGCAGAGTACAATGAGCGCATAGTAAAGGAGTAGGCCTGAAATTTCATTTATTAGATTCTAATTTAGACAGTAAAAAACAAAAAATGGATCAAAATTAATGTATGTACTTGATATAATATGAATTCCAAGATAGTAACTTTCTTTGTATTATTACCTCTATCAAAAGATGGATGTGAAATTATACAATTTGAATGTGAAATTATACAATTTGATGGGTATCAAAAATATTTTACTCAACTGAAATCAGACTGTAAGAGCTTCTTGCCCTCTCTCTGAGGTTCTCATTTTAGATGTAAATAGTCTTCAGAGACTGGTAACAGAAACCTACTTAAGACCTGAGTAAAACAGCTGCCCAGTTTGCTTTCCACTGCAACCAGAGGGACTTACATATTTTTGCCCAAGGCCAAATTTGCTCCTGACTTCCAGGTCCATCAGCTTTAACTTGCTGTCAGCTGCTTCCACAGGTGTAAAACAGCATCATTCACATTCCCTATTAAGAGACTCACTAGGATGCACTAGTGCTTGACTGACTCAAGTGTTCAACACAAGGACGTATTATCTGAGGACCTCTTCAGCTCTAAAATTTTATTTCTATGATTCCAAGTAATTTATCAAATTGTAGTTGATAAAAGATGACAAGCATTTTAACTAGAAAGATGATATGCTGTCATACAGTTATGGTAATAGCCCTGACCAATATGCTTTATAGTCTCTTCAGTGAATTCTAGGGTGAGGAAATGATTATAAAATAGTCACAGAGCCTACCCACTCAACCCCTCAAAAGTCTTTCACTACTTTAGCGGCGTCACAAAATTTTAAACAAATATTTATTCAAAAGCTATATATGAGTTTACATTCAAACTGGAGCTTTTAATTATATCACAATGGCTATGTAATAAATAGAATATAACAGTGAAAATTTAGGATCTTTGATGACATAGATAAAATTACTGTCCTGGTGACAGAAACAAGAATTTCCTGTAACTGATACAGAGAAATAAAGAGCTTCTTTGTTCTGAAATATCCTCTGAAGGCTTACACAGATTCAATAAAATCTACTATCCATTTCAGTCTGTCTATAGTTTATAAAAAATTAATTTCAAATAAAAATTACAATGAAAAAGTTGGAGATTTTAAGTTAAAAAGGCTTATGGAATCAAAGGAGCTAGAGAAATAGCTTAACTGTCAAATAATTTCTATTCCAAAAATGCAATACCTTCTTGTATGCTGTGTTGCATTATCCTGAAAACAAAGAAAAACAGAATATTGTTATATAAAGTTAATTCTAACTAAAATTTTAAAGAAACAGGAAGATAATTATTTTATGATTAAGAATACATATGACATTTATTCAGCATTAATATTAGTATCTGTTCACTGCCTTCTACTATTCTCAAAAAAACAATAGTTTCTCTGAAGAAACACAAAATAATCATTAACAAATTACTTAGGTAGCAACTAAGTATGAAAAAAAGGGTTTAAATACAAAATAAACAGAGGGTATAGCTCTCCCTAACCTTTTCCAATAGCTCTTCAAAGTAACCGGTGCTATCAGTTTTCAAAAGCACAGTACTTTCTAAACTCTATCAAAATATGAACTATAATGGAAAACAGTGCTTTCTTCTAATGGAATTGAGTGTTTACAGTATATACATATAGTAATACATATGTTGGAAAAACTACATATACACATGTGTGTGTGTGTGTGTGATGAACATTCTTTGAGATTGGAGCATAAATCCTATTAAGTTCAATTGTAGTCTCCCATCCTTAAAATAGATGACACAGACACAAGAAAAAAGGTCAAGGTCACAGATCAGTAAGAAAGATTACCAACAGAACTGTTTTAACAGCTGGCATTTGATCAAAGCTCCTAGGGTTTTTAGTACACTTCCCAGACACTCTGCATTTACTTACAAGGTACACTCTGTTTTAAAAGTGTTCCCCATCCTTGAAGACAAGATATTCATGTACTTTTTTTATAAAGCATATTTTCTTAAAAATGTTACACTGGATCATAGAATGAGAGTAGAAACTAGTGAATGTGTGTTTCAAAATCATGAGTTTTTATAGGTGTATGTATGTGTACGGTTTTCTATTTATTTGTTTGTTATAACCTATCTTTGCCATGCGACAACTTTGAAATTAATTTCAAGTCCCTGAATTGACCATGCTTTCCCAAACCTCCAAGCCTTTGTACCGCTGAAATGGAAATTGTATACTCCTTAATATCCTGGACCACTTCTTCCCAAACATACAGATTTAACTGCTAAAAGCTGGTTCAAACAGTAAAGTATTATAATGTATCCATAGTCTTCCATGATAACTTTCAAATTATACATATAGGAAATAGCTTTGGATATCAACAACAGTGATTCTTAATGGGCTATATTATTGAAGAGTGCAATTATCTAACAAAATCATGATTTCTGTTTCAGCTGTGCAAACGAGATAATGAATTTTTCTTAAATTACACTTTTGAAACCAAGAGTTATATTATGAATGTTATTACTGAAGTATTCTGCTTAAGAAATCATGTTTAAGGATACAGAATGCTGTGGGGTAAATTTATAATATAAAAACTCGCCTCATTAAATCAAGTTATCACCTACTGTAGCTTTATGTAATTTGCAAATTATAACATATGTACACAAAAATCATCTCAATTATCAGTTTTTCATTTTGCAAAATTATTTTTGATGAATTAAGAGGCTTAAATGAAAATACCGGAATTGTACTATCTAGAAAGACTGCTGGTTTTTCAGTAACAAAGTACAAACAAAAAAAAATCAAATTATCAAATTAAGTATCACTGAAAATGGAACTTCCTTTACCAAGTAGAAATGGACGGAATGTGTCAAAATCACTAGTAATGGGAGCTAATTTGTACATCAACTTTTTTTTGTATTGTTAATCTACAATTACATGTGCAACATTATTGTTACTAAATTCCCCACTTCATCAAGT
Source organism: Smutsia gigantea (assembly GCA_032199065.1). Classification (NCBI taxonomy): domain Eukaryota; kingdom Metazoa; phylum Chordata; class Mammalia; order Pholidota; family Manidae; genus Smutsia; species Smutsia gigantea. Next base: position 6,762 of record JAVSCE010009351.1, on the reverse strand, counting down.
CCCCCCACATACCCCATTACAGTCACTGTCCATCAGCATAGTGAGATGCTATAGAACCACTACTTGTCTTCTCTGAGTTGCACAGCCCTCCTCGTCCCCCGCTCACATTATGTCTGCTAATCATAATGTCCCTTTTTCCCCCTTGTCCGTCCATTCCCACCCATCCTCCCCAGTCCCTTTCCCTTTGGTAACATTTAGTCCATTCTTGGGTTCTGTGAGTCTGCTGCTGTTTTGTTCCTTCAGTTTGTTTCTTTGTTCTTATACTCCACATAGGAGTGAAATCATTTGATACTTGTCTTTTTCCACCTGGCTGATTTCACTGAGCATAATACCCTCTAGCTAAATCCATGTTGTTGCAAATGACTGGATTTGTTTTCTTCTTATGGCTGAATAATATTCCATTGTGTATATGTACCACCTCTTCTTTATCCTTACTGATGGACACTTAGGTTGCTTCCATTTCTTGGCTATTGTAAATAGTGCTGCAATAAACATAGGGGTGCATATGTCTTTTTCAAACTGGGCTCCTGTGTTCTTAGGGTAAATTCCTAGGAGTGGGATTCCTGGGTCAAATGGTATTTCTATTTTGAGTTTTTTTGAGGAACCTCCATACTGCTTTCCAAAATGGCTGAACTGATTTGCATTCCCACCAACAGTGTAGGAGGGTTCCCTTTTCTCCACATCCTCACCAACATTTGTTGTTGCTTGTGTTTTGGATGTTGGCCATCCTCACTGGTGTGAGGTGATATCTCATTGTGGTTTTAACCTGCATTTCTCTGATGATTAGTGATGTGGAGCATCTTTTCATGTGCCTGTTGGCCATCTGAATTTCTTCTTTGGAGAAGTGTCTATTCATGTCCTCTGCCCATTTCTTAATTGGATTATTTGCTTTTTGTTTGTTGAGGTGCATGAGTTCTTCATATAATTTGGATGTCAACCCCTTATCGGATGTATCATTTATGAATATATTCTCCCATACTGTAGGATGTCTTTTTGTTCTACTGATAGCATCCTTTGCCGTACAGAAGCTTTTCAGCTTAATATAGTCCCACTTGTTCATTTTTGCTTTTGTTTCCCTTGCCCGGGGAGATATGTTCATGAAGAAGTTGCTCATGTTTATGTCCAAGAGATATTTTGCCTATGTTTTTTTCTAAGAGTTTTATGGTTTCATGACTTACATTCAGGTCTTTGATCCATTTTGAGTTTACTTTTGTGTATGGGGTTAGACAGTAATACAGTTTCATTCTCTTACATGTAACTCTCCAGTTTTGCAAACACCAGCTGTTGAAGAGGCTGTCATTTCCCCACTGTATATCCATGGATCCTTTATCATATATTAATTGACCGTATATGTTTGGATAAATGTCTGGACTCTCTATTCTGTTCCACTGGTCTGTAGGTCTGTTCTTGTGCCAGTACCAGATTGTCTTGATTACTGTGGCTTTGTAGTAGAGCTTGAAGTGTGGGAGCATAATTCCCCGTCTTATTCTTCCTTCTCAGGATTGCTTTGGCTATTCGGGGTCTTTTGCGGTTCAATATAAATTTTAGAACTATCTGTTCCAGTTCATTGAAGAATGGTGTTAGTATTTTCATACGGATTGCACTGAATCTGTAGATTGCTTTAGGTAGTATAGCCATTTTGACAATATTTATTCTTCCTAGCCAAGAGCATGGGATGAATTTCTATTTGTTAGTGTCCTCTTTAATTTCTCTTTGGAGTGTCTTGTACTTTTCAGGGTTTGGGCCTTCACTTCCTTCGTTAGGTTTATTCCTAGGTATTTTATTCTTTTTGATTCAATTGTGAATGGAATTGTTTTCCCGATTTCTCTGTTAGCTCATCGTTAGTGTATAGGAAAGCAACAGATTTCTGTGTATTAATTTTGTCACCTGCAACTTTGCTGAATTCAGATTATAGTTCTAGTAGTTTTGGAGTGGAGCCTTTAGGGTTTTTTTATGTACAATATCATATCATCTACAAATAGTGACAATTTGACTTATTCTTTACCAATCTGGATGCCTTGTATGCTTTGTTTTGTCTGATTGCCGTGGCTAGGACCTCCAGTACTATGTTGAATAACAGTGGGGAGAGTGAGCATCCCTGTCTTCTTCCCAATCTTAGATGAAAAGCAATCAGTTTCTTGCTGTTAAGTATGATGTTGGCTGTGAGTTTGTCATATATGGCCTTTATTATGCTGAGGTACTTGGCGTCTATACACATTTTGTTGAGAGTTTTTATCATGAATGGATGTTGAATTTTGTCAAATGCTTTTTCAGCATCTATGGAGATGATCACATGGTTTTTGGTCTTCTTTTTGTTGATGTGGTGAATGATGTTGATGGATTTTCGAATGTTGTACCATCCGTGCATCCCTGAGATGAATCCCACTTGATCATGGTGTATGATCCTCTTGATGTATTTTTGAATTGTTTGCTAACATTTTGTTGAGTATTTTTGCATCTATGTTCATCGGGGATACTGGTCTGTAATTGTCTTTTCTGGTGGGGTCTTTGCCTGGTTTTGGTATTAGAGTGATACTGGCTTCATAGAATGAGTTTGGAAGTGTTCCCTCTTCCAATTTTTGGACAACTTTAAGGAGAATGGGTGTTATTTCTTCTCTATATGTCTGGTAAAATTCAGAGGTGAATCCATCTGGCCCAGGGGTTTTCTTCTTGGGTAGTTTTCTGATTACCAATTCAATTTCTTTGCTGCCAATTGGTCTGTTTAGGTTTTCTGTTTCTTCCTTGGTCAGTCTTGGTAGGTTGTATTTTTCTAAGAAGTTGTCCATTTCTTCTAGGTTTTCCAGCTTGTTAGCATATAGATTTTCATAGTATTCTCTAATAATTCGTTGTATTTCTGAGGGGTCCGTCATGATTTTTCTTTTTTCATTTCTGATTCTGTTTATGTGTGTAGATTCTCTTTTTCTCTTAAGTCTGGCTAGAGGTTTATGTATTTGGTTTATTTTTTCAAAGAACCAGCTCTTGGTTACATTGATTTTTTTCTATTGTTTTTTTCTTCTCAATTTTATTTATTTCTTCTCTAATCCTTATTATGTCCCTCCTTCTACTGACTTTGGGCCTCATTTGTTCTTTTTCCAATTTCAATAATTGTGACTTTAGACTATTCATTTGGGATTGTTCTTCCTTCCTTAAATAGGCCTGGATTGCAATATACTTTCCTCTTAGAACTGCCTTTGCTGCGTCTCACAGAAGATGGGGCTTTGTGCTGTTGTTGTCATTTGTCTCCATATATTGTTTGATCTCTGTTTTTATTTGGTCATTGATCCATTGATTATTTAGGAGCATGTTATTAAGCATCCATGTGTTTGTGGGCTTTTTTGTTTTCTTTGTGTAATTTATTTCTAGTTCCATACCTTTGTGATATGAGAAGCTGGTTGGTACAATTTCAATCTTTTTGAATTTACTGAGGTTCTTTTTGTGGCCTAATATATGATCTATTCTTGAAAATATTCCATGTGCACTTAAGAAGAATGTGTATCCTGGTACTTTTGGGTGTAGAGCTCTGCAGATGTCTGTTAGGTCCATCTGTTCTAGTGTGTTGTTTAGTGCCTCAGTGTCTTCACTTATTTTCTGTCTGGTTGATCTGTCCTTTGGAGTGAGTGGTGTGTGGAAGTCTCCTAAAATGAATGCATTGCTTTCTATTTCCTCCTTTAATTCTGTTAGTATTTGTTTCACATATGTTGGTGCTCCTGTGTTGGGTGCATATGTATTTATAATGGTTATATCTTCTTGTTGGACTGACTCCTTTATCATTATATAATGTCCTTCTTTATCTCTTGCTACTTTCTTTGTTTTGAAGTCTATTTTGTCTGATATAAGTACTGCAACACCTGTTTTTTGTCTCCCTGTTGTTTGCATGAAATATCTTTTTCCATCCCTTCACTTTTAGTCTGTGTATATCTTTGGGTTTGAGGTGAGTCTCTTGTAAGCAGCATATAGATGGGTCTTGCTTTTTTATTCATTTTATTACTCTGTGTCTTTTAATTGGTGCATTCTGTCCATTTACATTTAGGGTGATTATCGACAGATATGTACTTATTGCCATTGCCAGCTTAAATTCATGGTTACCAAAGGTTGTAGGTTAGCTTCTTAACTATCTAACAGTCTAACTTAACTCTCTTGTTAGACTATTGTAAACACAGTCTGATGATTCTTTTTTTCTCTCCCTTCTTATTCTTCCTCCTCCATTCTTTATATGCTAGGTGTTTTATTCTGTGCTCTTTTACATTTCATTTTACTGTTTTTGTGAATAGCTGATTTTATTTTTTGCCTTTAGTTAGTATTTGGATGGTCTTTCTTTTTTTTAATTTTATTTTCTCTGGTGACATCTTTTTAGCCTTAGGAATGCTTCTATCTAGAGCTGTCCCTTTAAGATATCCTGTAGAGGTGGTTTGTGGGAGGCAAATTCCCTCAACTTTTGCTTCTCTGGTAATTGTTAAATCCATCCCTCAGATTTTAATGATAATTGTGCCAGATACAGTATTCTTGGTTAAGGCCCTTCTGTTTCATTGCGTTAAATATATCATGCCATTCTCTTCTGGCCTGTAAGGTTTCTGTTGAGAAGTCTGATGGGTTTTCCTTTGTAGGTGATCTTTTTTCTCTCTCTGGCTGCCTTTAATTCTCTGTCCTTGTCTTTGATCTTTGCCATTTTAATTATTATATGTCTTGGTGTTGTCTTCCTTGGGTCCCTTGTGTTGGGAGATCTGTGGGCTTCTATAGCCTGAGAAACTATCTCCTTTCCCAGCTTGGGGAAATTTTCCTCAATTATGTTTTCAAAGACACTTTCTACTACCCCTTTTTCTCTCTCTTCTTCGTCTGGTACTCCTATAATGCGAATATTGTTCTGTTTGGATTGGTCACACAGTTCTCTTAATATTCTTTCATTCTTCGAGATCCTTTTATCTCTCTCTGTCTCAGCTTCTCTGTACTCCTGTTCTCTGATTTCTGTTCCATTAACACTCTCTTGCACCTCGTCCAGTCTGCTCTTTAGTCTGTCAATCGATTGTTTCATTTCTGTAATGTCTCTCCTGACTTCCTCCCTTAGCTCTTGAATATTTCTCTGTAGGTCCATCAGCATGGTTACGACTTTTATTCTGAATTCTTTTTCAGGAAGATTGTTTAAATGTATCACACCAGGTCCTCTCTCTGGGGTTGTCTGAGTGATTTTTGACTGGACCATATTCTTCTGTCTTTTCATGGCAACAGATGTGGTGGCAGGCCGGTGCCACATGTGTCAGCTGGGAGAACAAAGTCCCTTCCTGCTTGTTGTTCTCCTTGCCCTTTTCTGCAGCCTGTGCTGGTTACTCACACAGCGGGAGGCAGTCTCTGGGATAATCCCCTGAGCTGTTGTGTGCAGTGCCACCCTCAGGCTAGCATAGAGGTCTGCAGGGGTTTTCAGCCACGCCAGGTGCATTCTGCGTCACCTGGTGCCTTCCAGCCCTTGCTCTGGCTTCCGCGGCCCTTACCGGTTAGCTGTGCGCCTGCCGGGAGGAAATTCTGTGTGGTGGCTGTGGTCGGGGCCGCTCTCCCGCTGATCCGCAGCTGTGGCGGATCTGGTGGACCATTTGTGGTGCCAGCCGGGGGAACAAGTGGCAGGCTTCTTATCTCTGTGAGGGGCTTCGGCAGGGCTGCTTTACCCAGCAGCCGGTTAGGGGTCCCTAAATTCCTCAAGATTCCCAGCCTGCTTGCCTGAGTGCGCTGGGACGATTTTGTCCCGCTATTGGGCCCTTGTCTCTTTAAGACTTTTAAAAAAGTGCCTGCTTTTCTTTTGTCCCAGGGGAGCCGGCTGTGGCGACCTCATCGCAGCTTTTGTCTTGGAACCTGCCCTTCCATTTCTCTAATCTCCAATACACCATGCGATGTGTGTCTGTGCTCCTGATGCAGATCACCAGGGCTGGTTATTTAGCAGTCCTGTGCTTCCGCTCCCTCCCCAATCTGATTCTTTTCCTTCCGCCGGTGAACTGGGTTGGGGGAGCGCTCGGGTCCTGCAGGGTCGTGGCTTTGTATCTTACCTGCTTCATGAGGCACTGAGTTCTTGCAGATGTAGCTGTAGCCTGGCTGTTGTACTGTATTTTCTGGTCTCTCTTTTAGGAATAGTTGTATTTGTTTTATTTTCACAAATATATATGGTTTTGGGAGGAGACTTCCGCCGCCCTGCTCACGCCATCTTCTGTACATCAAACTTTGATCACAAAATCTACCAACATATTTTATTTTAAAAACAAATAGAATTCCTTACAAAATATGCAATTTAAAGTTTATTTAGAGGGATCACTTATCATTAAAAAACATATCTTCTTATTTATGTGCTGCCTGGTTAAAAGTGCTGCTTTCTGTAAATGGACCATGAACTTTAACTTGGTTATCCAGAAATGGTAAACATTATGACATTATTCTTGCTCGTATAGCCCAGAACACAAAGCTTTCTAGCGTGAAGGTTTTAGTTAGCCTGTGACAGAGAAATATCAATACAGACATAATCCATGGACAGACAGACATATTAATATCTGTGAAAGGAAGAAGTCAATAAACCTGAGAGGGTCTCACCCCAGGGGATTAATGAACAAAAACCAAGAATATGCAGAATGTACCTGGAGAATTCCTATGTCTTTAAATATTAACAGGTGACATTAAAATACATTCTTCAACTAGGAAGATGAAGCTACTGGTACATCATCCGTAGACTGCTTACTTTAAATGGTTTCACTTTTATTAAACAAATTGCCATCCATACTTTTCCCTGAC